>JAWPHD010022267.1:0-25641 GCA_037043455.1 Cyrtodaria siliqua
GAAATGAAACGGGCACTCTATGGCACGCAGAATGATACTTGTTGACATTTCATTGCCAAGGGACGTAATACGTGTACGGGAAAATAGGACAAACAGCGATAACTTAGATTTTTACGCGATCTGATAGTACATATGATTATTATTCATAATAGTAATAAGTATAGAATATGTACAATATTATCTGGCTTGTTGTTATGATTGTTAATATGACTATTGTTATAATTATTGCAGCAAACCTGTATCAAGACACAACGTTAATCGCTTCTCACGTGAGCCCAGAAGTTGCATGTACAAGCCATGACAAGCCAACAATGCGTTCCACCGTAAGTTTTTCATATGTATACGCACTTTCAACAGATATGCACACATCAGAAATGAAACGTGCACTCTATGGCACGCAGAATGATACTTGTTGACATTTCATTGCCAAGGGACGTAATACGTGTACGGGAAAATAGGACAAACAGAGATAACTTAGATTTTTACGCGATCTGATAGTACATATGATTATTATTCATAATAGTAATACGTAAAGAATATGTACAATATTATCTGGCTAGTTGTTATGATTGTTAATATGACTATTGTTATAATTATTGCAGCAAACCTGTATCAAGACACAACGTTAATCGCTTCTCAAGTGAGCCCAGAAGTTGCATGTACAAGCCATGACAAGCCAACAATGCGTTCCACCGTTAGTTTTTCATATGTATACGTACTTTCAACAGATATGCACAAGTCAGAAATGAAACGGGCACTCTATGGCACGCAGAATGATACTTGTTGACATTTCATTGCCAAGGGACGTAATACGTGTACGGGAAAATAGGACAAACAGAGATAACTTAGATTTGTACGCGATCTGATAGTACATATGATTATTATTCATAATAGTAATACGTATAGAATATGTACAATATTATCTGGCTTGTTGTTATGATTGTTAATATGACTATTGTTATAATTATTGCAGCAAACCTGTATCAAGATACAACGTTAATCGCTTTTCAAGTGAGCCCAGAAGTTGCATGTACAAGCCATGACAAGCCAACAATGCGTTCCACCGTAAGTTTTTCATATGTATACGCACTTTCAACAGATATGCACACATCAGAAATGAAACGTGCACTCTATGGCACGCAGAATGATACTTGTTGACATTTCATTGCCAAGGGACGTAATACGTGTACGGGAAAATAGGACAAACAGAGATAACTTAGATTTTTACGCGATCTGATAGTACATATGATTATTATTCATAATAGTAATACGTAAAGAATATGTACAATATTATCTGGCTTGTTGTTATGATTGTTAATATGACTATTGTTATAATTATTGCAGCAAACCTGTATCAAGACACAACGTTAATCGCTTTTCAAGTGAGCCCAGAAGTTGCATGTACAAGCCATGACAAGCCAACAATGCGTTCCACCGTAAGTTTTTCATATGTATACGTACTTTCAACAGATATGCACAAGTCAGAAATGAAACGGGCACTCTATGGCACTCAGAATGATACTTGTTGACATTTCATTGCCAAGGGACGTAATACGTGTACGGGAAAATAGGACAAACAGAGATAACTTAGATTTTTACGCGATCTGATAGTACATATGATTATTATTCATAATAGTAATACGTATAGAATATGTACAATATTATCTGGCTTGTTGTTATGATTGTTAATATGACTATTGTTATAATTATTGCAGCAAACCTGTATCAAGACACAACGTTAATCGCTTCTCAAGTGAGCCCAGAAGTTGCATGTACAAGCCATGACAAGCCAACATTGCGTTCCACCGTAAGTTTATCATATGTATACGTACTTTCAACAGATATGCACAAGTCAGAAATGAAACGGGCACTCTATGGCACGCAGAATGATACTTGTTGACATTTCATTGCCAAGGGACGTAATACGTGTACGGGAAAATAGGACAAACAGAGATAACTTAGATTTTTACGCGATCTGATAGTACATATGATTATTATTCATAATAGTAATACGTAAAGAATATGTACAATATTATCTGGCTAGTTGTTATGATTGTTAATATGACTATTGTTATAATTATTGCAGCAAATCTGTATCAAGACACAACGTTAATCGCTTCTCAAGTGAGCCCAGAAGTTGCATGTACAAGCCATGACAAGCCAACATTGCGTTCCACCGTAAGTTTATCATATGTATACGTACTTTCAACAGATATGCACAAGTCAGAAATGAAACGGGCACTCTATGGCACGCAGAATGATACTTGTTGACATTTCATTGCCAAGGGACGTAATACGTGTACGGGAAAATAGGACAAACAGAGATAACTTAGATTTTTACGCGATCTGATAGTACATATGATTATTATTCATAATAGTAATACGTATAGAATATGTACAATATTATCTGGCTTGTTGTTATGATTGTTTATATGACTATTGTTATAATTATTGCAGCAAACCTGTATCAAGACACAGCATTAATCGCTTCTCAAGTGAGCCCAGAAGTTGCATGTACAAGCCATGACAAGCCAACAATGCGTTCCACCGTAAGTTTTTCATATGTATACGTACTTTCAACAGATATGCACAAGTCAGAAATGAAACGGGCACTCTATGGCACGCAGAATGATACTTGTTGACATTTCATTGCCAAGGGACGTAATACGTGTACGGGAAAATAGGACAAACAGAGATAACTTAGATTTTTACGCGATCTGATAGTACATATGATTATTATTCATAATAGTAATACGTATAGAATATGTACAATATTATCTGGCTTGTTGTTATGATTGTTAATATGACTATTGTTATAATTATTGCAGCAAACCTGTATCAAGACACAACGTTAATCGCTTCTCAAGTGAGCCCAGAAGTTGCATGTACAAGCCATGACAAGCCAACAATGCGTTCCACCGTAAGTTTTTCATATGTATACGTACTTTCAACAGATATGCACAAGTCAGAAATGAAACGGGCACTCTATGGCACGCAGAATAATACTTGTTGACATTTCATTGCCAAGGGACGTAATACGTGTACGGGAAAATAGGACAAACAGAGATAACTTAGATTTTTACGCGATCTGATAGTACATATGATTATTATTCATAATAGTAATACGTATAGAATATGTACAATATTATCTGGCTTGTTGTTATGATTGTTAATATGACTATTGTTATAATTATTGCAGCAAACCTGTATCAAGACACAACGTTAATCGCTTCTCACGTGAGCCCAGAAGTTGCATGTACAAGCCATGACAAGCCAACAATGCGTTCCACCGTAAGTTTTTCATATGTATACGCACTTTCAACAGATATGCACACATCAGAAATGAAACGTGCACTCTATGGCACGCAGAATGATACTTGTTGACATTTCATTGCCAAGGGACGTAATACGTGTACGGGAAAATAGGACAAACAGAGATAACTTAGATTTTTACGCGATCTGATAGTACATATGATTATTATTCATAATAGTAATACGTAAAGAATATGTACAATATTATCTGGCTAGTTGTTATGATTGTTAATATGACTATTGTTATAATTATTGCAGCAAACCTGTATCAAGACACAACGTTAATCGCTTCTCAAGTGAGCCCAGAAGTTGCATGTACAAGCCATGACAAGCCAACAATGCGTTCCACCGTAAGTTTTTCATATGTATACGCACTTTCAACAGATATGCACACATCAGAAATGAAACGTGCACTCTATGGCACGCAGAATGATACTTGTTGACATTTCATTGCCAAGGGACGTAATACGTGTACGGGAAAATAGGACAAACAGAGATAACTTAGATTTTTACGCGATCTGATAGTACATATGATTATTATTCATAATAGTAATACGTATAGAATATGTACAATATTATCTGGCTTGTTGTTATGATTGTTAATATGACTATTGTTATAATTATTGCAGCAAACCTGTATCAAGACACAACGTTAATCGCTTCTCAAGTGAGCCCAGAAGTTGCATGTACAAGCCATGACAAGCCAACAATGCGTTCCACCGTAAGTTTTTCATATGTATACGTACTTTCAACAGATATGCACAAGTCAGAAATGAAACGGGCACTCTATGGCACGCAGAATAATACTTGTTGACATTTCATTGCCAAGGGACGTAATACGTGTACGGGAAAATAGGACAAACAGAGATAACTTAGATTTTTACGCGATCTGATAGTACATATGATTATTATTCATAATAGTAATACGTATAGAATATGTACAATATTATCTGGCTTGTTGTTATGATTGTTAATATGACTATTGTTATAATTATTGCAGCAAACCTGTATCAAGACACAACGTTAATCGCTTCTCACGTGAGCCCAGAAGTTGCATGTACAAGCCATGACAAGCCAACAATGCGTTCCACCGTAAGTTTTTCATATGTATACGCACTTTCAACAGATATGCACACATCAGAAATGAAACGTGCACTCTATGGCACGCAGAATGATACTTGTTGACATTTCATTGCCAAGGGACGTAATACGTGTACGGGAAAATAGGACAAACAGAGATAACTTAGATTTTTACGCGATCTGATAGTACATATGATTATTATTCATAATAGTAATACGTAAAGAATATGTACAATATTATCTGGCTAGTTGTTATGATTGTTAATATGACTATTGTTATAATTATTGCAGCAAACCTGTATCAAGACACAACGTTAATCGCTTCTCAAGTGAGCCCAGAAGTTGCATGTACAAGCCATGACAAGCCAACAATGCGTTCCACCGTAAGTTTTTCATATGTATACGCACTTTCAACAGATATGCACACATCAGAAATGAAACGTGCACTCTATGGCACGCAGAATGATACTTGTTGACATTTCATTGCCAAGGGACGTAATACGTGTACGGGAAAATAGGACAAACAGAGATAACTTAGATTTTTACGCGATCTGATAGTACATATGATTATTATTCATAATAGTAATACGTATAGAATATGTACAATATTATCTGGCTTGTTGTTATGATTGTTAATATGACTATTGTTATAATTATTGCAGCAAACCTGTATCAAGACACAACGTTAATCGCTTCTCAAGTGAGCCCAGAAGTTGCATGTACAAGCCATGACAAGCCAACAATGCGTTCCACCGTAAGTTTTTCATATGTATACGTACTTTCAACAGATATGCACAAGTCAGAAATGAAACGGGCACTCTATGGCACGCAGAATAATACTTGTTGACATTTCATTGCCAAGGGACGTAATACGTGTACGGGAAAATAGGACAAACAGAGATAACTTAGATTTTTACGCGATCTGATAGTACATATGATTATTATTCATAATAGTAATACGTATAGAATATGTACAATATTATCTGGCTTGTTGTTATGATTGTTAATATGACTATTGTTATAATTATTGCAGCAAACCTGTATCAAGACACAACGTTAATCGCTTCTCACGTGAGCCCAGAAGTTGCATGTACAAGCCATGACAAGCCAACAATGCGTTCCACCGTAAGTTTTTCATATGTATACGCACTTTCAACAGATATGCACACATCAGAAATGAAACGTGCACTCTATGGCACGCAGAATGATACTTGTTGACATTTCATTGCCAAGGGACGTAATACGTGTACGGGAAAATAGGACAAACAGAGATAACTTAGATTTTTACGCGATCTGATAGTACATATGATTATTATTCATAATAGTAATACGTAAAGAATATGTACAATATTATCTGGCTAGTTGTTATGATTGTTAATATGACTATTGTTATAATTATTGCAGCAAACCTGTATCAAGACACAACGTTAATCGCTTCTCAAGTGAGCCCAGAAGTTGCATGTACAAGCCATGACAAGCCAACAATGCGTTCCACCGTTAGTTTTTCATATGTATACGTACTTTCAACAGATATGCACAAGTCAGAAATGAAACGGGCACTCTATGGCACGCAGAATGATACTTGTTGACATTTCATTGCCAAGGGACGTAATACGTGTACGGGAAAATAGGACAAACAGAGATAACTTAGATTTGTACGCGATCTGATAGTACATATGATTATTATTCATAATAGTAATACGTATAGAATATGTACAATATTATCTGGCTTGTTGTTATGATTGTTAATATGACTATTGTTATAATTATTGCAGCAAACCTGTATCAAGACACAACGTTAATCGCTTTTCAAGTGAGCCCAGAAGTTGCATGTACAAGCCATGACAAGCCAACAATGCGTTCCACCGTAAGTTTTTCATATGTATACGCACTTTCAACAGATATGCACACATCAGAAATGAAACGTGCACTCTATGGCACGCAGAATGATACTTGTTGACATTTCATTGCCAAGGGACGTAATACGTGTACGGGAAAATAGGACAAACAGAGATAACTTAGATTTTTACGCGATCTGATAGTACATATGATTATTATTCATAATAGTAATACGTAAAGAATATGTACAATATTATCTGGCTTGTTGTTATGATTGTTAATATGACTATTGTTATAATTATTGCAGCAAACCTGTATCAAGACACAACGTTAATCGCTTTTCAAGTGAGCCCAGAAGTTGCATGTACAAGCCATGACAAGCCAACAATGCGTTCCACCGTAAGTTTTTCATATGTATACGTACTTTCAACAGATATGCACAAGTCAGAAATGAAACGGGCACTCTATGGCACTCAGAATGATACTTGTTGACATTTCATTGCCAAGGGACGTAATACGTGTACGGGAAAATAGGACAAACAGAGATAACTTAGATTTTTACGCGATCTGATAGTACATATGATTATTATTCATAATAGTAATACGTAAAGAATATGTACAATATTATCTGGCTAGTTGTTATGATTGTTAATATGACTATTGTTATAATTATTGCAGCAAACCTGTATCAAGACACAACGTTAATCGCTTCTCAAGTGAGCCCAGAAGTTGCATGTACAAGCCATGACAAGCCAACAATGCGTTCCACCGTAAGTTTTTCATATGTATACGTACTTTCAACAGATATGCACAAGTCAGAAATGAAACGGGCACTCTATGGCACGCAGAATGATACTTGTTGACATTTCATTGCCAAGGGACGTAATACGTGTACGGGAAAATAGGACAAACAGAGATAACTTAGATTTTTACGCGATCTGATAGTACATATGATTATTATTCATAATAGTAATACGTATAGAATATGTACAATATTATCTGGCTTGTTGTTATGATTGTTAATATGACTATTGTTATAATTATTGCAGCAAACCTGTATCAAGACACAACGTTAATCGCTTTTCAAGTGAGCCCAGAAGTTGCATGTACAAGCCATGACAAGCCAACAATGCGTTCCACCGTAAGTTTTTCATATGTATACGCACTTTCAACAGATATGCACACATCAGAAATGAAACGTGCACTCTATGGCACGCAGAATGATACTTGTTGACATTTCATTGCCAAGGGACGTAATACGTGTACGGGAAAATAGGACAAACAGAGATAACTTAGATTTTTACGCAATCTGATAGTACATATGATTATTATTCATAATAGTAATACGTAAAGAATATGTACAATATTATCTGGCTAGTTGTTATGATTGTTAATATGACTATTGTAATAATTATTGCAGCAAACCTGTATCAAGACACAACGTTAATCGCTTCTCAAGTGAGCCCAGAAGTTGCATGTACAAGCCATGACAAGCCAACAATGCGTTCCACCGTTAGTTTTTCATATGTATACGTACTTTCAACAGATATGCACAAGTCAGAAATGAAACGGGCACTCTATGGCACGCAGAATGATACTTGTTGACATTTCATTGCCAAGGGACGTAATACGTGTACGGGAAAATAGGACAAACAGAGATAACTTAGATTTGTACGCGATCTGATAGTACATATGATTATTATTCATAATAGTAATACGTATAGAATATGTACAATATTATCTGGCTTGTTGTTATGATTGTTAATATGACTATTGTTATAATTATTGCAGCAAACCTGTATCAAGACACAACGTTAATCGCTTTTCAAGTGAGCCCAGAAGTTGCATGTACAAGCCATGACAAGCCAACAATGCGTTCCACCGTAAGTTTTTCATATGTATACGCACTTTCAACAGATATGCACACATCAGAAATGAAACGTGCACTCTATGGCACGCAGAATGATACTTGTTGACATTTCATTGCCAAGGGACGTAATACGTGTACGGGAAAATAGGACAAACAGAGATAACTTAGATTTTTACGCGATCTGATAGTACATATGATTATTATTCATAATAGTAATACGTAAAGAATATGTACAATATTATCTGGCTTGTTGTTATGATTGTTAATATGACTATTGTTATAATTATTGCAGCAAACCTGTATCAAGACACAACGTTAATCGCTTTTCAAGTGAGCCCAGAAGTTGCATGTACAAGCCATGACAAGCCAACAATGCGTTCCACCGTAAGTTTTTCATATGTATACGTACTTTCAACAGATATGCACAAGTCAGAAATGAAACGGGCACTCTATGGCACTCAGAATGATACTGGTTGACATTTCATTGCCAAGGGACGTAATACGTGTACGGGAAAATAGGACAAACAGAGATAACTTAGATTTTTACGCGATCTGATAGTACATATGATTATTATTCATAATAGTAATACGTATAGAATATGTACAATATTATCTGGCTTGTTGTTATGATTGTTAATATGACTATTGTTATAATTATTGCAGCAAACCTGTATCAAGACACAACGTTAATCGCTTCTCAAGTGAGCCCAGAAGTTGCATGTACAAGCCATGACAAGCCAACAATGCGTTCCACCGTAAGTTTTTCATATGTATACGTACTTTCAACAGATATGCACAAGTCAGAAATGAAACGGGCACTCTATGGCACGCAGAATAATACTTGTTGACATTTCATTGCCAAGGGACGTAATACGTGTACGGGAAAATAGGACAAACAGAGATAACTTAGATTTTTACGCGATCTGATAGTACATATGATTATTATTCATAATAGTAATACGTATAGAATATGTACAATATTATCTGGCTTGTTGTTATGATTGTTAATATGACTATTGTTATAATTATTGCAGCAAACCTGTATCAAGACACAACGTTAATCGCTTCTCACGTGAGCCCAGAAGTTGCATGTACAAGCCATGACAAGCCAACAATGCGTTCCACCGTAAGTTTTTCATATGTATACGCACTTTCAACAGATATGCACACATCAGAAATGAAACGTGCACTCTATGGCACGCAGAATGATACTTGTTGACATTTCATTGCCAAGGGACGTAATACGTGTACGGGAAAATAGGACAAACAGAGATAACTTAGATTTTTACGCGATCTGATAGTACATGTGATTATTATTCATAATAGTAATACGTAAAGAATATGTACAATATTATCTGGCTAGTTGTTATGATTGTTAATATGACTATTGTTATAATTATTGCAGCAAACCTGTATCAAGACACAACGTTAATCGCTTCTCAAGTGAGCCCAGAAGTTGCATGTACAAGCCATGACAAGCCAACAATGCGTTCCACCGTAAGTTTTTCATATGTATACGCACTTTCAACAGATATGCACACATCAGAAATGAAACGTGCACTCTATGGCACGCAGAATGATACTTGTTGACATTTCATTGCCAAGGGACGTAATACGTGTACGGGAAAATAGGACAAACAGAGATAACTTAGATTTTTACGCGATCTGATAGTACATATGATTATTATTCATAATAGTAATACGTATAGAATATGTACAATATTATCTGGCTTGTTGTTATGATTGTTAATATGACTATTGTTATAATTATTGCAGCAAACCTGTATCAAGACACAACGTTAATCGCTTCTCAAGTGAGCCCAGAAGTTGCATGTACAAGCCATGACAAGCCAACAATGCGTTCCACCGTTAGTTTTTCATATGTATACGTACTTTCAACAGATATGCACAAGTCAGAAATGAAACGGGCACTCTATGGCACGCAGAATGATACTTGTTGACATTTCATTGCCAAGGGACGTAATACGTGTACGGGAAAATAGGACAAACAGAGATAACTTAGATTTGTACGCGATCTGATAGTACATATGATTATTATTCATAATAGTAATACGTATAGAATATGTACAATATTATCTGGCTTGTTGTTATGATTGTTAATATGACTATTGTTATAATTATTGCAGCAAACCTGTATCAAGACACAACGTTAATCGCTTTTCAAGTGAGCCCAGAAGTTGCATGTACAAGCCATGACAAGCCAACAATGCGTTCCACCGTAAGTTTTTCATATGTATACGCACTTTCAACAGATATGCACACATCAGAAATGAAACGTGCACTCTATGGCACGCAGAATGATACTTGTTGACATTTCATTGCCAAGGGACGTAATACGTGTACGGGAAAATAGGACAAACAGAGATAACTTAGATTTTTACGCGATCTGATAGTACATATGATTATTATTCATAATAGTAATACGTAAAGAATATGTACAATATTATCTGGCTAGTTGTTATGATTGTTAATATGACTATTGTTATAATTATTGCAGCAAACCTGTATCAAGACACAACGTTAATCGCTTCTCAAGTGAGCCCAGAAGTTGCATGTACAAGCCATGACAAGCCAACAATGCGTTCCACCGTAAGTTTTTCATATGTTTACGTACTTTCAACAGATATGCACAAGTCAGAAATGAAACGGGCACTCTATGGCACGCAGAATGATACTTGTTGACATTTCATTGCCAAGGGACGTAATACGTGTACGGGAAAATAGGACAAACAGAGATAACTTAGATTTTTACGCGATCTGATAGTACATATGATTATTATTCATAATAGTAATACGTATAGAATATGTACAATATTATCTGGCTTGTTGTTATGATTGTTAATATGACTATTGTTATAATTATTGCAGCAAACCTGTATCAAGACACAACGTTAATCGCTTCTCAAGTGAGCCCAGAAGTTGCATGTACAAGCCATGACAAGCCAACAATGCGTTCCACCGTTAGTTTTTCATATGTATACGTACTTTCAACAGATATGCACAAGTCAGAAATGAAACGGGCACTCTATGGCACGCAGAATGATACTTGTTGACATTTCATTGCCAAGGGACGTAATACGTGTACGGGAAAATAGGACAAACAGAGATAACTTAGATTTGTACGCGATCTGATAGTACATATGATTATTATTCATAATAGTAATACGTATAGAATATGTACAATATTATCTGGCTTGTTGTTATGATTGTTAATATGACTATTGTTATAATTATTGCAGCAAACCTGTATCAAGACACAACGTTAATCGCTTTTCAAGTGAGCCCAGAAGTTGCATGTACAAGCCATGACAAGCCAACAATGCGTTCCACCGTAAGTTTTTCATATGTATACGCACTTTCAACAGATATGCACACATCAGAAATGAAACGTGCACTCTATGGCACGCAGAATGATACTTGTTGACATTTCATTGCCAAGGGACGTAATACGTGTACGGGAAAATAGGACAAACAGAGATAACTTAGATTTTTACGCGATCTGATAGTACATATGATTATTATTCATAATAGTAATACGTAAAGAATATGTACAATATTATCTGGCTTGTTGTTATGATTGTTAATATGACTATTGTTATAATTATTGCAGCAAACCTGTATCAAGACACAACGTTAATCGCTTTTCAAGTGAGCCCAGAAGTTGCATGTACAAGCCATGACAAGCCAACAATGCGTTCCACCGTAAGTTTTTCATATGTATACGTACTTTCAACAGATATGCACAAGTCAGAAATGAAACGGGCACTCTATGGCACTCAGAATGATACTTGTTGACATTTCATTGCCAAGGGACGTAATACGTGTACGGGAAAATAGGACAAACAGAGATAACTTAGATTTTTACGCGATCTGATAGTACATATGATTATTATTCATAATAGTAATACGTATAGAATATGTACAATATTATCTGGCTTGTTGTTATGATTGTTAATATGACTATTGTTATAATTATTGCAGCAAACCTGTATCAAGACACAACGTTAATCGCTTCTCAAGTGAGCCCAGAAGTTGCATGTACAAGCCATGACAAGCCAACAATGCGTTCCACCGTAAGTTTTTCATATGTATACGTACTTTCAACAGATATGCACAAGTCAGAAATGAAAAGGGCACTCTATGGCACGCAGAATGATACTTGTTGACATTTCATTGCCAAGGGACGTAATACGTGTACGGGAAAATAGGACAAACAGAGATAACTTAGATTTTTACGCGATCTGATAGTACATATGATTATTATTCATAATAGTAATACGTAAAGAATATGTACAATATTATCTGGCTAGTTGTTATGATTGTTAATATGACTATTGTTATAATTATTGCAGCAAACCTGTATCAAGACACAACGTTAATCGCTTCTCAAGTGAGCCCAGAAGTTGCATGTACAAGCCATGACAAGCCAACAATGCGTTCCACCGTAAGTTTTTCATATGTTTACGTACTTTCAACAGATATGCACAAGTCAGAAATGAAACGGGCACTCTATGGCACGCAGAATGATACTTGTTGACATTTCATTGCCAAGGGACGTAATACGTGTACGGGAAAATAGGACAAACAGAGATAACTTAGATTTTTACGCGATCTGATAGTACATATGATTATTATTCATAATAGTAATACGTATAGAATATGTACAATATTATCTGGCTTGTTGTTATGATTGTTAATATGACTATTGTTATAATTATTGCAGCAAACCTGTATCAAGACACAACGTTAATCGCTTCTCAAGTGAGCCCAGAAGTTGCATGTACAAGCCATGACAAGCCAACAATGCGTTCCACCGTAAGTTTTTCATATGTATACGTACTTTCAACAGATATGCACAAGTCAGAAATGAAACGGGCACTCTATGGCACGCAGAATAATACTTGTTGACATTTCATTGCCAAGGGACGTAATACGTGTACGGGAAAATAGGACAAACAGAGATAACTTAGATTTTTACGCGATCTGATAGTACATATGATTATTATTCATAATAGTAATACGTATAGAATATGTACAATATTATCTGGCTTGTTGTTATGATTGTTAATATGACTATTGTTATAATTATTGCAGCAAACCTGTATCAAGACACAACGTTAATCGCTTCTCACGTGAGCCCAGAAGTTGCATGTACAAGCCATGACAAGCCAACAATGCGTTCCACCGTAAGTTATTCATATGTATACGCACTTTCAACAGATATGCACACATCAGAAATGAAACGTGCACTCTATGGCACGCAGAATGATACTTGTTGACATTTCATTGCCAAGGGACGTAATACGTGTACGGGAAAATAGGACAAACAGAGATAACTTAGATTTTTACGCGATCTGATAGTACATATGATTATTATTCATAATAGTAATACGTAAAGAATATGTACAATATTATCTGGCTAGTTGTTATGATTGTTAATATGACTATTGTTATAATTATTGCAGCAAACCTGTATCAAGACACAACGTTAATCGCTTCTCAAGTGAGCCCAGAAGTTGCATGTACAAGCCATGACAAGCCAACAATGCGTTCCACCGTTAGTTTTTCATATGTATACGTACTTTCAACAGATATGCACAAGTCAGAAATGAAACGGGCACTCTATGGCACGCAGAATGATACTTGTTGACATTTCATTGCCAAGGGACGTAATACGTGTACGGGAAAATAGGACAAACAGAGATAACTTAGATTTGTACGCGATCTGATAGTACATATGATTATTATTCATAATAGTAATACGTATAGAATATGTACAATATTATCTGGCTTGTTGTTATGATTGTTAATATGACTATTGTTATAATTATTGCAGCAAACCTGTATCAAGACACAACGTTAATCGCTTTTCAAGTGAGCCCAGAAGTTGCATGTACAAGCCATGACAAGCCAACAATGCGTTCCACCGTAAGTTTTTCATATGTATACGCACTTTCAACAGATATGCACACATCAGAAATGAAACGTGCACTCTATGGCACGCAGAATGATACTTGTTGACATTTCATTGCCAAGGGACGTAATACGTGTACGGGAAAATAGGACAAACAGAGATAACTTAGATTTTTACGCGATCTGATAGTACATATGATTATTATTCATAATAGTAATACGTAAAGAATATGTACAATATTATCTGGCTTGTTGTTATGATTGTTAATATGACTATTGTTATAATTATTGCAGCAAACCTGTATCAAGACACAACGTTAATCGCTTTTCAAGTGAGCCCAGAAGTTGCATGTACAAGCCATGACAAGCCAACAATGCGTTCCACCGTAAGTTTTTCATATGTATACGTACTTTCAACAGATATGCACAAGTCAGAAATGAAACGGGCACTCTATGGCACTCAGAATGATACTTGTTGACATTTCATTGCCAAGGGACGTAATACGTGTACGGGAAAATAGGACAAACAGAGATAACTTAGATTTTTACGCGATCTGATAGTACATATGATTATTATTCATAATAGTAATACGTATAGAATATGTACAATATTATCTGGCTTGTTGTTATGATTGTTAATATGACTATTGTTATAATTATTGCAGCAAACCTGTATCAAGACACAACGTTAATCGCTTCTCAAGTGAGCCCAGAAGTTGCATGTACAAGCCATGACAAGCCAACAATGCGTTCCACCGTAAGTTTTTCATATGTATACGTACTTTCAACAGATATGCACAAGTCAGAAATGAAAAGGGCACTCTATGGCACGCAGAATGATACTTGTTGACATTTCATTGCCAAGGGACGTAATACGTGTACGGGAAAATAGGACAAACAGAGATAACTTAGATTTTTACGCGATCTGATAGTACATATGATTATTATTCATAATAGTAATACGTAAAGAATATGTACAATATTATCTGGCTAGTTGTTATGATTGTTAATATGACTATTGTTATAATTATTGCAGCAAACCTGTATCAAGACACAACGTTAATCGCTTCTCAAGTGAGCCCAGAAGTTGCATGTACAAGCCATGACAAGCCAACAATGCGTTCCACCGTAAGTTTTTCATATGTTTACGTACTTTCAACAGATATGCACAAGTCAGAAATGAAACGGGCACTCTATGGCACGCAGAATGATACTTGTTGACATTTCATTGCCAAGGGACGTAATACGTGTACGGGAAAATAGGACAAACAGAGATAACTTAGATTTTTACGCGATCTGATAGTACATATGATTATTATTCATAATAGTAATACGTATAGAATATGTACAATATTATCTGGCTTGTTGTTATGATTGTTAATATGACTATTGTTATAATTATTGCAGCAAACCTGTATCAAGACACAACGTTAATCGCTTCTCAAGTGAGCCCAGAAGTTGCATGTACAAGCCATGACAAGCCAACAATGCGTTCCACCGTAAGTTTTTCATATGTATACGTACTTTCAACAGATATGCACAAGTCAGAAATGAAACGGGCACTCTATGGCACGCAGAATAATACTTGTTGACATTTCATTGCCAAGGGACGTAATACGTGTACGGGAAAATAGGACAAACAGAGATAACTTAGATTTTTACGCGATCTGATAGTACATATGATTATTATTCATAATAGTAATACGTATAGAATATGTACAATATTATCTGGCTTGTTGTTATGATTGTTAATATGACTATTGTTATAATTATTGCAGCAAACCTGTATCAAGACACAACGTTAATCGCTTCTCACGTGAGCCCAGAAGTTGCATGTACAAGCCATGACAAGCCAACAATGCGTTCCACCGTAAGTTATTCATATGTATACGCACTTTCAACAGATATGCACACATCAGAAATGAAACGTGCACTCTATGGCACGCAGAATGATACTTGTTGACATTTCATTGCCAAGGGACGTAATACGTGTACGGGAAAATAGGACAAACAGAGATAACTTAGATTTTTACGCGATCTGATAGTACATATGATTATTATTCATAATAGTAATACGTAAAGAATATGTACAATATTATCTGGCTAGTTGTTATGATTGTTAATATGACTATTGTTATAATTATTGCAGCAAACCTGTATCAAGACACAACGTTAATCGCTTCTCAAGTGAGCCCAGAAGTTGCATGTACAAGCCATGACAAGCCAACAATGCGTTCCACCGTTAGTTTTTCATATGTATACGTACTTTCAACAGATATGCACAAGTCAGAAATGAAACGGGCACTCTATGGCACGCAGAATGATACTTGTTGACATTTCATTGCCAAGGGACGTAATACGTGTACGGGAAAATAGGACAAACAGAGATAACTTAGATTTGTACGCGATCTGATAGTACATATGATTATTATTCATAATAGTAATACGTATAGAATATGTACAATATTATCTGGCTTGTTGTTATGATTGTTAATATGACTATTGTTATAATTATTGCAGCAAACCTGTATCAAGACACAACGTTAATCGCTTTTCAAGTGAGCCCAGAAGTTGCATGTACAAGCCATGACAAGCCAACAATGCGTTCCACCGTAAGTTTTTCATATGTATACGCACTTTCAACAGATATGCACACATCAGAAATGAAACGTGCACTCTATGGCACGCAGAATGATACTTGTTGACATTTCATTGCCAAGGGACGTAATACGTGTACGGGAAAATAGGACAAACAGAGATAACTTAGATTTTTACGCGATCTGATAGTACATATGATTATTATTCATAATAGTAATACGTAAAGAATATGTACAATATTATCTGGCTTGTTGTTATGATTGTTAATATGACTATTGTTATAATTATTGCAGCAAACCTGTATCAAGACACAACGTTAATCGCTTTTCAAGTGAGCCCAGAAGTTGCATGTACAAGCCATGACAAGCCAACAATGCGTTCCACCGTAAGTTTTTCATATGTATACGTACTTTCAACAGATATGCACAAGTCAGAAATGAAACGGGCACTCTATGGCACTCAGAATGATACTTGTTGACATTTCATTGCCAAGGGACGTAATACGTGTACGGGAAAATAGGACAAACAGAGATAACTTAGATTTTTACGCGATCTGATAGTACATATGATTATTATTCATAATAGTAATACGTAAAGAATATGTACAATATTATCTGGCTAGTTGTTATGATTGTTAATATGACATTTGTTATAATTATTGCAGCAAACCTGTATCAAGACACAACGTTAATCGCTTCTCAAGTGAGCCCAGAAGTTGCATGTACAAGCCATGACAAGCCAACAATGCGTTCCACCGTAAGTTTTTCATATGTATACGTACTTTCAACAGATATGCACAAGTCAGAAATGAAACGGGCACTCTATGGCACGCAGAATGATACTTGTTGACATTTCATTGCCAAGGGACGTAATACGTGTACGGGAAAATAGGACAAACAGAGATAACTTAGATTTTTACGCGATCTGATAGTACATATGATTATTATTCATAATAGTAATACGTATAGAATATGTACAATATTATCTGGCTTGTTGTTATGATTGTTAATATGACTATTGTTATAATTATTGCAGCAAACCTGTATCAAGACACAACGTTAATCGCTTTTCAAGTGAGCCCAGAAGTTGCATGTACAAGCCATGACAAGCCAACAATGCGTTCCACCGTAAGTTTTTCATATGTATACGCACTTTCAACAGATATGCACACATCAGAAATGAAACGTGCACTCTATGGCACGCAGAATGATACTTGTTGACATTTCATTGCCAAGGGACGTAATACGTGTACGGGAAAATAGGACAAACAGAGATAACTTAGATTTTTACGCGATCTGATAGTACATATGATTATTATTCATAATAGTAATACGTAAAGAATATGTACAATATTATCTGGCTAGTTGTTATGATTGTTAATATGACTATTGTTATAATTATTGCAGCAAACCTGTATCAAGACACAACGTTAATCGCTTCTCAAGTGAGCCCAGAAGTTGCATGTACAAGCCATGACAAGCCAACAATGCGTTCCACCGTTAGTTTTTCATATGTATACGTACTTTCAACAGATATGCACAAGTCAGAAATGAAACGGGCACTCTATGGCACGCAGAATGATACTTGTTGACATTTCATTGCCAAGGGACGTAATACGTGTACGGGAAAATAGGACAAACAGAGATAACTTAGATTTGTACGCGATCTGATAGTACATATGATTATTATTCATAATAGTAATACGTATAGAATATGTACAATATTATCTGGCTTGTTGTTATGATTGTTAATATGACTATTGTTATAATTATTGCAGCAAACCTGTATCAAGACACAACGTTAATCGCTTTTCAAGTGAGCCCAGAAGTTGCATGTACAAGCCATGACAAGCCAACAATGCGTTCCACCGTAAGTTTTTCATATGTATACGCACTTTCAACAGATATGCACACATCAGAAATGAAACGTGCACTCTATGGCACGCAGAATGATACTTGTTGACATTTCATTGCCAAGGGACGTAATACGTGTACGGGAAAATAGGACAAACAGAGATAACTTAGATTTTTACGCGATCTGATAGTACATATGATTATTATTCATAATAGTAATACGTAAAGAATATGTACAATATTATCTGGCTTGTTGTTATGATTGTTAATATGACTATTGTTATAATTATTGCAGCAAACCTGTATCAAGACACAACGTTAATCGCTTTTCAAGTGAGCCCAGAAGTTGCATGTACAAGCCATGACAAGCCAACAATGCGTTCCACCGTAAGTTTTTCATATGTATACGTACTTTCAACAGATATGCACAAGTCAGAAATGAAACGGGCACTCTATGGCACTCAGAATGATACTTGTTGACATTTCATTGCCAAGGGACGTAATACGTGTACGGGAAAATAGGACAAACAGAGATAACTTAGATTTTTACGCGATCTGATAGTACATATGATTATTATTCATAATAGTAATACGTATAGAATATGTACAATATTATCTGGCTTGTTGTTATGATTGTTAATATGACTATTGTTATAATTATTGCAGCAAACCTGTATCAAGACACAACGTTAATCGCTTCTCAAGTGAGCCCAGAAGTTGCATGTACAAGCCATGACAAGCCAACAATGCGTTCCACCGTAAGTTTTTCATATGTATACGTACTTTCAACAGATATGCACAAGTCAGAAATGAAAAGGGCACTCTATGGCACGCAGAATGATACTTGTTGACATTTCATTGCCAAGGGACGTAATACGTGTACGGGAAAATAGGACAAACAGAGATAACTTAGATTTTTACGCGATCTGATAGTACATATGATTATTATTCATAATAGTAATACGTAAAGAATATGTACAATATTATCTGGCTTGTTGTTATGATTGTTAATATGACTATTGTTATAATTATTGCAGCAAACCTGTATCAAGACACAACGTTAATCGCTTCTCAAGTGAGCCCAGAAGTTGCATGTACAAGCCATGACAAGCCAACAATGCGTTCCACCGTAAGTTTTTCATATGTATACGTACTTTCAACAGATATGCACAAGTCAGAAATGAAACGGGCACTCTATGGCACGCAGAATAATACTTGTTGACATTTCATTGCCAAGGGACGTAATACGTGTACGGGAAAATAGGACAAACAGAGATAACTTAGATTTTTACGCGATCTGATAGTACATATGATTATTATTCATAATAGTAATACGTATAGAATATGTACAATATTATCTGGCTTGTTGTTATGATTGTTAATATGACTATTGTTATAATTATTGCAGCAAACCTGTATCAAGACACAACGTTAATCGCTTCTCACGTGAGCCCAGAAGTTGCATGTACAAGCCATGACAAGCCAACAATGCGTTCCACCGTAAGTTATTCATATGTATACGCACTTTCAACAGATATGCACACATCAGAAATGAAACGTGCACTCTATGGCACGCAGAATGATACTTGTTGACATTTCATTGCCAAGGGACGTAATACGTGTACGGGAAAATAGGACAAACAGAGATAACTTAGATTTGTACGCGATCTGATAGTACATATGATTATTATTCATAATAGTAATACGTAAAGAATATGTACAATATTATCTGGCTAGTTGTTATGATTGTTAATATGACTATTGTTATAATTATTGCAGCAAACCTGTATCAAGACACAACGTTAATCGCTTCTCAAGTGAGCCCAGAAGTTGCATGTACAAGCCATGACAAGCCAACAATGCGTTCCACCGTTAGTTTTTCATATGTATACGTACTTTCAACAGATATGCACAAGTCAGAAATGAAACGGGCACTCTATGGCACGCAGAATGATACTTGTTGACATTTCATTGCCAAGGGACGTAATACGTGTACGGGAAAATAGGACAAACAGAGATAACTTAGATTTGTACGCGATCTGATAGTACATATGATTATTATTCATAATAGTAATACGTATAGAATATGTACAATATTATCTGGCTTGTTGTTATGATTGTTAATATGACTATTGTTATAATTATTGCAGCAAACCTGTATCAAGACACAACGTTAATCGCTTTTCAAGTGAGCCCAGAAGTTGCATGTACAAGCCATGACAAGCCAACAATGCGTTCCACCGTAAGTTTTTCATATGTATACGCACTTTCAACAGATATGCACACATCAGAAATGAAACGTGCACTCTATGGCACGCAGAATGATACTTGTTGACATTTCATTGCCAAGGGACGTAATACGTGTACGGGAAAATAGGACAAACAGAGATAACTTAGATTTTTACGCGATCTGATAGTACATATGATTATTATTCATAATAGTAATACGTATAGAATATGTACAATATTATCTGGCTTGTTGTTATGATTGTTAATATGACTATTGTTATAATTATTGCAGCAAACCTGTATCAAGACACAACGTTAATCGCTTCTCAAGTGAGCCCAGAAGTTGCATGTACAAGCCATGACAAGCCAACAATGCGTTCCACCGTAAGTTTTTCATATGTATACGTACTTTCAACAGATATGCACAAGTCAGAAATGAAAAGGGCACTCTATGGCACGCAGAATGATACTTGTTGACATTTCATTGCCAAGGGACGTAATACGTGTACGGGAAAATAGGACAAACAGAGATAACTTAGATTTTTACGCGATCTGATAGTACATATGATTATTATTCATAATAGTAATACGTAAAGAATATGTACAATATTATCTGGCTAGTTGTTATGATTGTTAATATGACTATTGTTATAATTATTGCAGCAAACCTGTATCAAGACACAACGTTAATCGCTTCTCAAGTGAGCCCAGAAGTTGCATGTACAAGCCATGACAAGCCAACAATGCGTTCCACCGTAAGTTTTTCATATGTTTACGTACTTTCAACAGATATGCACAAGTCAGAAATGAAACGGGCACTCTATGGCACGCAGAATGATACTTGTTGACATTTCATTGCCAAGGGACGTAATACGTGTACGGGAAAATAGGACAAACAGAGATAACTTAGATTTTTACGCGATCTGATAGTACATATGATTATTATTCATAATAGTAATACGTATAGAATATGTACAATATTATCTGGCTTGTTGTTATGATTGTTAATATGACTATTGTTATAATTATTGCAGCAAACCTGTATCAAGACACAACGTTAATCGCTTCTCAAGTGAGCCCAGAAGTTGCATGTACAAGCCATGACAAGCCAACAATGCGTTCCTACGTAAGTTTTTCATATGTATACGTACTTTCAACAGATATGCACAAGTCAGAAATGAAACGGGCACTCTATGGCACGCAGAATAATACTTGTTGACATTTCATTGCCAAGGGACGTAATACGTGTACGGGAAAATAGGACAAACAGAGATAACTTAGATTTTTACGCGATCTGATAGTACATATGATTATTATTCATAATAGTAATACGTATAGAATATGTACAATATTATCTGGCTTGTTGTTATGATTGTTAATATGACTATTGTTATAATTATTGCAGCAAACCTGTATCAAGACACAACGTTAATCGCTTCTCAAGTGAGCCCAGAAGTTGCATGTACAAGCCATGACAAGCCAACAATGCGTTCCACCGTAAGTTTTTCATATGTATACGTACTTTCAACAGATATGCACAAGTCAGAAATGAAAAGGGCACTCTATGGCACGCAGAATGATACTTGTTGACATTTCATTGCCAAGGGACGTAATACGTGTACGGGAAAATAGGACAAACAGAGATAACTTAGATTTTTACGCGATCTGATAGTACATATGATTATTATTCATAATAGTAATACGTAAAGAATATGTACAATATTATCTGGCTAGTTGTTATGATTGTTAATATGACTATTGTTATAATTATTGCAGCAAACCTGTATCAAGACACAACGTTAATCGCTTCTCAAGTGAGCCCAGAAGTTGCATGTACAAGCCATGACAAGCCAACAATGCGTTCCACCGTAAGTTTTTCATATGTTTACGTACTTTCAACAGATATGCACAAGTCAGAAATGAAACGGGCACTCTATGGCACGCAGAATGATACTTGTTGACATTTCATTGCCAAGGGACGTAATACGTGTACGGGAAAATAGGACAAACAGAGATAACTTAGATTTTTACGCGATCTGATAGTACATATGATTATTATTCATAATAGTAATACGTATAGAATATGTACAATATTATCTGGCTTGTTGTTATGATTGTTAATATGACTATTGTTATAATTATTGCAGCAAACCTGTATCAAGACACAACGTTAATCGCTTCTCAAGTGAGCCCAGAAGTTGCATGTACAAGCCATGACAAGCCAACAATGCGTTCCACCGTAAGTTTTTCATATGTATACGTACTTTCAACAGATATGCACAAGTCAGAAATGAAACGGGCACTCTATGGCACGCAGAATAATACTTGTTGACATTTCATTGCCAAGGGACGTAATACGTGTACGGGAAAATAGGACAAACAGAGATAACTTAGATTTTTACGCGATCTGATAGTACATATGATTATTATTCATAATAGTAATACGTATAGAATATGTACAATATTATCTGGCTTGTTGTTATGATTGTTAATATGACTATTGTTATAATTATTGCAGCAAACCTGTATCAAGACACAACGTTAATCGCTTCTCACGTGAGCCCAGAAGTTGCATGTACAAGCCATGACAAGCCAACAATGCGTTCCACCGTAAGTTTTTCATATGTATACGCACTTTCAACAGATATGCACACATCAGAAATGAAACGTGCACTCTATGGCACGCAGAATGATACTTGTTGACATTTCATTGCCAAGGGACGTAATACGTGTACGGGAAAATAGGACAAACAGAGATAACTTAGATTTTTACGCGATCTGATAGTACATATGATTATTATTCATAATAGTAATACGTAAAGAATATGTACAATATTATCTGGCTAGTTGTTATGATTGTTAATATGACTATTGTTATAATTATTGCAGCAAACCTGTATCAAGACACAACGTTAATCGCTTCTCAAGTGAGCCCAGAAGTTGCATGTACAAGCCATGACAAGCCAACAATGCGTTCCACCGTTAGTTTTTCATATGTATACGTACTTTCAACAGATATGCACAAGTCAGAAATGAAACGGGCACTCTATGGCACGCAGAATGATACTTGTTGACATTTCATTGCCAAGGGACGTAATACGTGTACGGGAAAATAGGACAAACAGAGATAACTTAGATTTGTACGCGATCTGATAGTACATATGATTATTATTCATAATAGTAATACGTATAGAATATGTACAATATTATCTGGCTTGTTGTTATGATTGTTAATATGACTATTGTTATAATTATTGCAGCAAACCTGTATCAAGACACAACGTTAATCGCTTTTCAAGTGAGCCCAGAAGTTGCATGTACAAGCCATGACAAGCCAACAATGCGTTCCACCGTAAGTTTTTCATATGTATACGCACTTTCAACAGATATGCACACATCAGAAATGAAACGTGCACTCTATGGCACGCAGAATGATACTTGTTGACATTTCATTGCCAAGGGACGTAATACGTGTACGGGAAAATAGGACAAACAGAGATAACTTAGATTTTTACGCGATCTGATAGTACATATGATTATTATTCATAATAGTAATACGTAAAGAATATGTACAATATTATCTGGCTTGTTGTTATGATTGTTAATATGACTATTGTTATAATTATTGCAGCAAACCTGTATCAAGACACAACGTTAATCGCTTTTCAAGTGAGCCCAGAAGTTGCATGTACAAGCCATGACAAGCCAACAATGCGTTCCACCGTAAGTTTTTCATATGTATACGTACTTTCAACAGATATGCACAAGTCAGAAATGAAACGGGCACTCTATGGCACTCAGAATGATACTTGTTGACATTTCATTGCCAAGGGAAAATAGGACAAACAGAGATAACTTAGATTTTTACGCGATCTGATAGTACATATGATTATTATTCATAATAGTAATACGTAAAGAATATGTACAATATTATCTGGCTAGTTGTTATGATTGTTAATATGACTATTGTTATAATTATTGCAGCAAACCTGTATCAAGACACAACGTTAATCGCTTCTCAAGTGAGCCCAGAAGTTGCATGTACAAGCCATGACAAGCCAACAATGCGTTCCACCGTAAGTTTTTCATATGTATACATACTTTCAACAGATATGCACAAGTCAGAAATGAAACGGGCACTCTATGGCACGCAGAATGATACTTGTTGACATTTCATTGAAAATAGGACAAACAGAGATAACTTAGATTTTTACGCGATCTGATAGTACATATGATTATTATTCATAATAGTAATACGTAAAGAATATGTACAATATTATCTGGCTTGTTGTTATGATTGTTAATATGACTATTGTTATAATTATTGCAGCAAACCTGTATCAAGACACAACGTTAATCG
The DNA here is from genome assembly GCA_037043455.1 of Cyrtodaria siliqua. Taxonomy (NCBI): domain Eukaryota; kingdom Metazoa; phylum Mollusca; class Bivalvia; order Adapedonta; family Hiatellidae; genus Cyrtodaria; species Cyrtodaria siliqua. Next base: position 25,076 of record JAWPHD010022267.1, read on the forward strand.
CTTTTCAAGTGAGCCCAGAAGTTGCATGTACAAGCCATGACAAGCCAACAATGCGTTCCACCGTAAGTTTTTCATATGTATACGTACTTTCAACAGATATGCACAAGTCAGAAATGAAACGGGCACTCTATGGCACTCAGAATGATACTTGTTGACATTTCATTGCCAAGGGACGTAATACGTGTACGGGAAAATAGGACAAACAGAGATAACTTAGATTTTTACGCGATCTGATAGTACATATGATTATTATTCATAATAGTAATACGTATAGAATATGTACAATATTATCTGGCTTGTTGTTATGATTGTTAATATGACTATTGTTATAATTATTGCAGCAAACCTGTATCAAGACACAACGTTAATCGCTTCTCAAGTGAGCCCAGAAGTTGCATGTACAAGCCATGACAAGCCAACAATGCGTTCCACCGTAAGTTTTTCATATGTATACGTACTTTCAACAGATATGCACAAGTCAGAAATGAAACGGGCACTCTATGGCACGCAGAATGATACTTGTTGACATTTCATTGCCAAGGGACGTAATACGTGTACGGGAAAAT
>JAWPHD010022268.1:0-25640 GCA_037043455.1 Cyrtodaria siliqua
TTTACTAAATAAAACCAAGATTGTTTGACGGAATTCAATAGCGCTACGAATAAAAGAACTACCGCTTCAAGGGGTTGTACTCGTAACCCACACTAAAATTACACTCGCCAGTAATAATAATCAAATGTCGTAATAGTCGACATCACTCCCAAATGAGCTAAGCGGTGAATGTATTAAGTAAGACATACTATGTAGAAAGCAAAATGCGCTAATGGATATCAAGTGATCAGCAGAAAATGTAAATAATGTGGGTCCCACATTGTTTACAAATAATAAAAAATAAACCTTTTTTTCTTCAAACTCCTGAATATTTTACTACAGGCTTATCTTGGTCTATGCTCATGTTTACCTGTATACATTTCACTGAATAAAAATCAGTTATTTGGCTATACTCAATATCTGCTTACTTGCAGACAGTGTCCCTTTAAGATTACGTATTTGTAAATGCATTTTTTCAAAAAATTTTCCCATGTGTACACAATGAATTGTTCTGAAAGCTTATCTGGAGCACTGCAAGTACCACTTATTCCAGCAAACTATGATTACTGACTCTGGATGACAGAATGATGTGATAAAGATGATTACTGGAAAGGCATATTATGTTTAAATTCAAAAAAAATGGAATTCAGTTTCCAGCTCACACAGGGGGCGATTTTCCAACTTTTTATTGAATTGAATTGGGGTTTTAAGGCGCACCAACACATGAAAGGTTATATGGCGCCTAACAGGAATGAACATGCCAGGCTCATCCTCCATGTACATCGAGATAAAATATGGAGAATGGGCCTAGAACCTTCTCACCTGCAGAACTGCAAATTCTATTGTAGACACTCCATTTACGCTGGAGCCATATTTATTGTTTTTTCTGCCACTGCTCTAGTGATGTGAGCGAGATGACACCTGAAACAGGTGCAGAAATGCAGGGGTCAAGAAGAAGACCTTTAATGAGCATGAACAAAAAATGATAAAATGAACATGAATTTGGGGGTGGGTGAGGTTCTACCCCTCTGCCTACCCCTCCAACGGGATATGCAGTGGCCCTATTCTTTGCTCCGGAACCAAATGGGGCCAAACAAGGAACCACACGGGGCTTTTTATTGTATTTATCATTATAGAGTATCAACAATTTTATCTTAGAATTTCACATCTGATGTGTAAATAATATTTTTTTCTTGGTGACACTTTATAGGGTCACATAACATTATGTACAATAAATGCTAAGTTTGTTTTGCCTTGCTTACTAACCTAATAAAGCAAAACTCGCAAGCCCAAAAAAGCAAAATTTATTGGGTCACCACTGTATCAGTCGGAAAGTGCATATTTGCATGCTACAACTATAAATGCAATAACACAAGATAAAGTTGATTTAATAGCAATATCAGATCTTCTTAAAAATATGACCAGCATAAATGAAGAACATACTCCTACACCCTGTAAAGATTCTTTTTCCTAGGAGACAAAAGTTTATAGAGAACATATGTATAGAAAAATATTTCTCCCATTTCTGCTCATGTGAGATAGGCATTTTCCTCATGTGAGATAGAGAAATCTCACCTGAAGGGTTAGAATTGCAACCAGGACGAGGCTCTGCCAAGTGCCTGGTTGCAATTCTGATCCCGAGGGTGGGATTTCTCTATCTCACATGGATCACTCATGATGGATTATTTTTCTCCCATTATGTTTATTACCGGCATAAAATCAATGACTTTGCTGATTTAACGCCAGAATAAGGCGACGTCGACGTAACGTCATGGCGTCGTAAGTCACATGTCATGTAAGATAGAGTTATCTCACATGGATACTCATGATGGATTCTTATAATCTCAAATGACAGGCTTCAACCAAACCTTCAGTAAGTAAAACACAATATTTAGGTAACTTGGCACAAAAGACGCCTATTGCAAGATATTTAAATTTATACTATACTATTATACTGGTATACACATTTAAGATTAAGGGTTTTACACATGTTAAAACTCCCAGTAATTACATTTTCACATCAAATAAACTGAGTTGATATAAAGAAATAAGATTTTTCACAAGTAAATGTTACATAATCATTTAACAAGCAAATTCAAACAAATTGAGAGTCCTCAACCTATGAGTCCCCTACTGGTTTAACCTATGTACAAACATAGAAAGCAGAAAATGGCCCCCAGGCAGTCACATTAGGTTCAAGCTGAAACACTGTCTCATGGTTGCGATTGTGTATAATGTTATTGTAAACAACTGTTTGATAAAGAAGTTTTCACCTGGACACACATTTACAACAATTACCTTCAAAGTATTAGTGACTTTGACCTTGAAGGTAAGGACCTGGATGTTGGTCACAACACATCATCTCAGAGTGGTGAACATTTGTGTATTGAATTGAACTGAATTGGGTTTTAAGGCGCACCAGCACACAAAAGGTTATATGGCGCCTAACAGGAATGAACATGCCAGGCTCATCCTCCATTAACATCGAGATAAAATATGGGGAATGGGCCTAGAACCTTCTCACTTGCAGAACTGCAGAGTTGCTGCAAATTCTATTGTAGACACTCCATTTATGCTGGATCCACGTTTATTGTTTTTCTGCCATTGCTCTAGTGATTTGAGCGAGATGGCACCTGAAACAATGCAGGGGTCATGATGAAGACCTTCAATGAGCATGAACAAAAAATGATAAAATGAACATGAATTTGATGTGTGGGTGGGAGGTGGTTCTACCCCTTTGCCTACCGCTCTAACGGGATCTGCAGTGGCCATTTATTTGTGTAAACTATTACCCAAAATAACAGTATGTAAATTGCTTCAAAACTTATAGACATACAACTATTAAATTATTTCCTTAAATCAAATTAAAATATTTAAAACAAATATTTTGTATATCGATGATTGAACAATTAAATTAAGTATTGTAGCTTTAAAGAGGTAACATATCTGCCATAATATGACATACATAAATATGTAGCTTGAAATGATGACTACAAAAAGAAAATAAATTCATTTTCTTTGAATTATGGAATGTAACTTATGTCTATGACAACCGAGGTAGCATGTACACAACCAAACTGACAGCAGACCTTTTCACATTAAATACTCTAAGAGGGGACTCTAGCTTAATAAAGACTAACCAAAAACTAACCAAACAGACACAGCAGACATCATCACAATAAATAATCTAAGATGTGCCTAGGTTAATAAAGACTGACCAACGACTAACCAAACAGACATGGCAGTCATTGTCACATTAAACAATCTAAGATGTGACTAGGTAAATCTTGGGGTCCGTGTGTCATCATCGCAACCCTGACCTTTAAACTACTGACCCCAAAATGAATAGGTGGCATTTTCTTCACCATGTACAGCCTATCCAGGAACTGCAGATACAAAGGCTGAAGAGTTCTCATGCAAATTTAATGTATTCAAGATAGATCTGTTGTACATGCATGCATTTCCAAGATCATTTACATGTCTGCCAGAGATCCCTTATATGTTTGCCAGAGATCTCTTACATGTCTGCCAGAGATCCCTTACCGGTCTGTCAGAGATCCCTTACATGTCTGTCAGAGACCTCTTACATGTCCGACGAGAGATTCCTTACATGTCTGCCAAAGACCCCTTACATGTCTCTTAGAGATCACTTACATGTCTGCCAGAGATCCCTTATATGTCTGCCAGAGATCCCTTACATGTCTGCCAGAGAACCCTTACATGCCTGCTAGAGATCCCTTACATGTCTGCCAGAGATCCCTTAAATATTTGCTAGAGAGATCCCTTACATGTCTGACAGAGACCCCTTACATGTCTGCCAGAGATCCCTTACATGTCTGCCAGAGATCCCTTATATGTCTGCCAGAGATCCCTTACAATTCTGCCAGAGATCCCTTACATGCCTGCTAGAGATCACTTACATGTCTGACAGAGATCCCTTACATGTCTACCAGAGATCCCTTACATGCCTGCCAGAGATCCCTTACATGTCTGCCAGAGATCCCTTAAATATTTGCTAGAGAGATCCCTTAAATGTCTGCCAGATAGATCTTTTACATGTTTGCCAAAGAGATACCTTAAAAGTCTGCCAGAGAGATCCCTTACAAGTCTACTAGAGAGATCCCTTAAAAGTCTGCTAGAGAGATCCCTTACATGTTCGCTAGAGAGATTTCTTATGATTTAAACATATTTTATTGCCAATATTTTACAGACAGAATAATATCCACATATATACAATAGAAATATCATAATGACAAATGGGTCGGGTAACAGGTTCTACCAACATTAGTTTAAACCCTTCCCAAAGATTCCTTACAAGTCCGCTAGAGAGATCCCTTACAAGTTCACTGGAGAGATCCCTTAAAAGTCTGCTAAAGAGATCCCTTACAAGTTTGCTAGAGAGATTCCTTACAAATCTGCTAGAGAGATCCCTTACAAGTTCGCTAGAGTGATCCCTTACAAGTTTGCTAGAGAGATCCCTTACAAGTCCACTAGAGAGATTCCTTACAAGTCCGCTAGAGAGATCCACTTACAAGTCCGCATTGAGAGACAGTCTTGTTTATGTGATTAATAAAAGGAGAAAAAATATTGGACATTGTTAACAATATCAGTATAACAGCATAAGTACTGTATTTCAACAGTAAATTAATGTTCCGGTCCATTTCAAATGCAAATCTGTTTTGCACTTAAAAACATCACAGTAGCTTTAAATAGAAAAATAATTAAATGTAATTCCGGCATACATTTGCAGATATATAAGTATCATTCATTTGCTTCTGGAATTTCATTTTCGTCTATAAACAACTTATGAAGGATCCCTTCTCTCCTCTTGCCGCTGCTGACAGCCTTGATGTATGCAGAGTGCATCAGATCTCCAATAGCAAAGTGTGTTTCTGTACCATCATCCACAAACTCTCCCTGAAGAGGAAAACAAACACTATGTGAGATACAGAGGGGCACTGAGTGGTGTGTTTCTGTACCACAATCCACAATCTCTCTCTGAAGAGGAAAACAAACACTATGTGAGATACAGAGGGGCACTGAGTGGTGTGTTTCTGTACCATCACCCACAAACTCTCCCTGAAGAGGAAAACAAACACTATGTGAGATACAGAGGGGCACTGAGTGGTGTGTTTCTGTACCACAATCCACAAACTCTCTCTGAAGAGGAAAACAAACACTATGTGAGATACTGAGGGGCACTGAGTGGTGTGTTTCTGTACCACAATCCACAAACTCTCCCTGAAGAGGGAAACAAACACTATGTGAGATACAGAGGGACACTGAGTTCAGTCTTTCTTTACCATCACTATGTGAGATACACAATGCACTGAGTGTCAGACTCAGATACCAACTGTGCCGTAACACAGGTTTGTAGAATCTTCCGTGTTATCATAACTGAATAATCATGCATACAATATGTAAAGTAGATAATTTACTATCCTGTCACATTTCTTAAATATTTTCACAAAGCACATACAAGAAAAAATAAGAAATTTGGCCAATTCAACCTATGAGACACCTTAATTGAATTATCAACTTATTAATATCACAGGCTGTCATTTCTCAACAATGGTACTGGCATTTAATGATACTGTATGATTCTTTGGTTGGTTGTAACAGTAATATAGTAAGAGAAATTGTACCATAGCTCTAATGGTTTTCCTTTGTTCTTACTTATGATATATTTTTCATGATATATTTTTCATAAACCTAAAGGTCTGAACCTAAACCGTGCTATAAATGCCGGTATATTTCAGCCGTGCTATAAATGACAGATTCAGCTAAAAATGACACGCGCATAGTTGTAAGTTCACACACAACCTGTCAATCAAAATGTCAATTACCGGCAATGGCTAAGGTACAAAACATTTATAGCATATTTTTTCTCCTATGCGATTTATACTGCACTCTCGGGCCTGCGGCCCTCGAGAAACAGTATAAATTGCATATACTCGAAAAATGATGCTATTAATATTACTTAGTAAACGTGGCATGCTTTACTGGTGAAAATCAGAACGACTCTGTATAGTATATACCAGTACAGGCATTGTGTTATAACATGGCTTCTGGGAGTGTAATAAAGCCTTGACTTATTTATCGTAATACAACTGTATATGATAAGATGCAAATGAGGATCGAATCACCGTGTTTGTGTACAGTGTACAGTAAAGCATTCAGTCTCAATTGTTTGCATGGTGTATCATACAATACATTCAGACACCTTAAATACTTATCATTATTTGTAACCTTACTTTATTAAAATGCATCTCAGTTATGTTAAATTTGGTTTAAGGTGTCAAATTATTTGTAGTGCACACAGGTTACAGCTGTGCAATGTAGATGACGTCATGTTAACAGCAAAATAATGTCATGATTTCTCTTACAATTGCTGCCATATACAAGGTAAACTGACAAGAGTAATGTAAATCTATCACACCAAAGGTGTGTTATGTGATAAATAGAACCTTACAATTCTGATTGTGCATTGTTGACTTTAATAAATTCGTTGAATAAAACTATTTTTTATCCAACTCGTTTATTAAAATCAATAATACACAGTCATGACTGTAAGACCCTCTATAATTTTCTCAGTTTACTCCAGAATATGCCTCTCATATATCTCATGGGTTTTCCAGGTCGAATGATGTATTGTTTGGGGTGCTTGTTTTAGCCAAAGTTTTTTTTGACTTTTCAGACAAAATACATATCGTACCTAAATAAGTTGTATATCAGTGAAGTGAAACAGGCATTTTTAGTGATAAATAAAAATACCTTACTTTTCAAAATCGGTTGAGAAATAAAAAATTCATGCGCGAAAGCTGTTTTTGATGGGGCATTTTCAATGCAAAATTCTGCTGCATGAATTTTTTTTTTTTTATGTTGTTTTCTTTTAGGATGTTTATCCAAATATGGTTTTAAATTGTTGGATATTCGTAAATTAAGACACCCTGAAAGTTTTATAGCAAAATATGAAGGCAAACTGAAGTTATATGAAATTTCTTAATTTTCTGCTGTCCCGCCAACAAGGAATTTACATGGGAAAAGCCCCATCAAAAAATCATTATGGCTGTAAAATATTTATTTCTCAACCGATTTTCAAAACTAAGGTATTTTTATTTACCACTAAAAATACCAGTTCTAATGATATATAATTGAAGTACGTATTATTGAAATTGCTCAAGCTACTGCAGAAGAACCTTTGGCTGAAACAAGCGCCCCAAACAATAGGTACAACTTTTATAGTTATACTGTTTGGCACAGGCAACTCAAACAATGAAGTAAGTGTTTTGCAATGCTTGTTTTTAATAAGAATATTGTCTTTACCAACCTTGCTTGTATCTATCTATCTGTACATGAAAAAAAACATATTCTGATCAATTGCAGATATTATCTACCTAGGCCCTAACATTAGATATTTGTTATATCAGGTTAGCACTATATTAAACAATGCAATCTCTAATGTAGTACTGACAATTATTAATTACATAGGAGTTTTGCACATGGTTAACTCTTGTTATTATATAATAGATTTGGAAAAAGGAGTGCAAAAGACCTTGAAATGCTCACATGATCTCATTGCAAACACTTGCAACAGTAACATATGAGATAATTAGGGCTGTAACAAACACAGGGGGTGGCGTATACGATACATTATAACATAACACAGGAGGTGGTGTATATGATACATTATAACATAACACAGGGGTTGGCATATACGATACATTATAACATATCACAAATACAGAGTGATGAATATGAATATTTATTCATAAACAAAAATCGAAACAGTACTTAATCTAAAGGTGGTCAACTCACAGGTTACTCAGTCTTTGTAAATTTTAAACAGTATAGACATAAAAGCATATCAAATGATAATATTTGTCTATAAACAGATGAGAATATCAAGATTTATCAACACATTCTCTGCTTTGAGGACTACCCTTAATACAGAGAAAACAATGTTTTGGGGACATGATTCCAAATGTATTTTAATGAGATTTTTTTAATAAATTTAATCAATAAACCCAGGTTGCTAATCTGTTATTGAAAGCATTTACAAATATCGGATTGTAAAGGTTTGTCTTTATAGGCGGTGAAGCTTAAGAAATATACAACGTGATGTATAACATGTATACTGGGACAGAAACAACAAACTATTCTTTAAATCGATGAAAGGTTGGCTGTATCTTGAAATATGGTTAGTATTTGACTTTTGGTTACGCTTTATTATTTGGATTCTAAAATATTCGAAAAACAGTGCAGCGAATACCATATACGATTTGAATATGGGGCATTTCTGATTCATCAAATATTCGAGTATATCACTACACCTCTAGAGATAATAGAGCTATGGTAAGCTTAGAGAAAACTTTTAAAATATTTTCCTATACAACTATGTAAAACTGACCCCTGGGACAGGGTCAAATTTATCCCCATGGTCACCATCCGAACAAGAAATCGGTAGAACCGATGGATGCTCCCGAATAAAGGCACACATGTGAAATACAATCGGATGGAAAATGTATGATGAATTGAGCTTACAAGCTTTATATGTTTTAAAAAATTGCAAAGTCTCGTAACTCTGCCATTTTTAACTGAAACATCCTGATAATATGCGCTACTAGAAATACTACTGATACTTCCTATAAAGTTTTATGGATATCAGATGAAAAACTTAGGAGAGTTGAGCGGACAAGCTTTAAAATTGAAAAACTTCAATGTCCCGTAACTCCGCCATAAATTACTCAACTGGAATGTCCTGACAATATGCACTACTAGGCATCATAGTTTCATAAAAATCGGATGAAAAACATAGGAGTTGAGCGGACAAGCTTAAGAATCGAAAAACGTCAGTCCCGTAATTCCGCCAAAAATCATTTAACTGGAATGTCCGGACAATATGTGCTACTAGAAATAATACTGATACTTTCTGTGAAGTTTTATGAAATCAGAGAGACCCCAGGGTCATCGTTTGAAACAAATTTAGTAGAATAACTAACAGGGCTCGATGTTAAGGACTGTCCGCCTGCCCAGGGCAGGTAAAACTTGGCTCCGGGCAGGTAAAGTCACAAATGTTCAATCCCGTCACAACTTCAAAACTGAGGGACAAGGACTATAGAATATGACAAAATATGAAAGAAACCCATCGCTCTTTCCAGGTTTCCTATGTTATTTTTGTTACATTGTAAGTATTAGACTAGCTTTTAGAATTCTCAGAAAGGGGCTATGAGAGTTATATCATTAAGTGGTCTAATACTCGTGACGCCTCAAGTAGTATATCCTTGTACTAGAGGTCAATGACCTTGAAGCTCTACTGATAGGTTTTTGATAGCTAGATCAGCATTCCTGTGAAGTTTCATGAAAATCCGTCAAGTAGTTTCATGGAAGTAGTCGCTACAAGTTTTCATTATATAACTCTATGTAAACAAAGATGGCCACTGGCGGCCATGTTTAACGTCAAATCAAAATAATATTTGACAAGGATCAACTCATGTCATACTGAGTATTTTAGAAAAAGTCCCATATCAATATCACTTATAGTTTTCAAGAAGTAGTCGCTTCTTGTATTTTAAAAATCTATTATTAACCATGGTGGCCATCTTGAATTTCCAGCCGACCTGAAATTTTGCTTGGATCAATTAGACATCAAGAGCAACATTCCTGTGAAGTTTCATGAACATCCGTTGAGTGGTTACAGAGGAGTAGTCGCTACAAGTTTTTACTAGATAACTCTATGTAAACAAAGATGACCGCTGACAGCCATGTTTAACATTGAATCAAAACGATTTTCTACAAGGACCAACATCATGATATGCTGATCATTTTAGAAAAAGTCCCATATCAATATCGCTTATAGTATTCAAGAAGTAGTCGCTACAAACTTACTTTTTTTTAAATCTATTTTTAGCCGTGGCGGCCATCCTGAATTTCCGGCCGACCTGAAGTTTTTATAGGATCAATTAGACATCAAGAGCAACATTCGTATGAAGTTTCGTGAAAATCCGTCAAGTAGTTTCAGAGCAGTAGTCGCTACAAGTTTTCATTATATAACTCTATGTAAACAAAGTTGGCCGCTGGCAGCCATGTTTAACGTTGAATCAAAATAATTTTCGACAAGGATCAACATCATGTCATACTGATCATTTTAGGAAAATTTATTTTTAGCCGTGGCGGCCATCTTGAATTTCTGGCCAACCTGAAATTTTGCTAGGATCAGCTAGACATTAAGAGCAACATTCCTGTGAAGTTTCATGAAAATCCATTGAGTAGTTTTAGAGGAGTAGTTACTACAAATGTTTACTATACAAACTCTATGTAAACAAAGATGGCCACTGACCTAAAATTTTGCTGGGATCAATTAGACATCAAGAGCAACATTACTGTGAAGTTTCATGAAAATCCGTCAAGTAGTTTCAGAGGAGCAGTGACTACAAGTTTTTACTAAACATGGCCACTGCCGGCATGCTTAATGTTGAATCAAAACAATTTTCGACAAGGATCAACATCATGTCATGATGATTATTTTAGAAAAAGTCCCATATCAATATCACAATACCGGCCGACCTGAAATTTTGCTAGGATCAATTAGACATCAAGAGCAACATTCCTATGAAGTTTCATGAAAATCCGTCAGGTAGTTTCAGAGGAGTAGTTGCTACAAGTTTTCATTATATAACTATATGTAAACAAAGATGGCCGCTGGCGGCCATGTTTAACGTCGCATCAAAATAATTTTCGACAAGTATGAACATCATTCCATACTGATCATATTAGAAAAAGTCCCATAACAATATCACTTATAGTTTTCAAAAAGTACTCGCTACAAACTTGTTTTTTGAAAATCTATTTTTAGCTGTGGTGGCCATCTTGAATTTCCCACCAACCTGAAATGTTGCTAGGATCATTTAGACATCAATAGCAACATTCCTGTGAAGTTTCATGGAAATCCGTCAAGTAGTTTCAGAGGAGTAGTCGCTCTAGTTTTTACTAAATAACTGATCAGTAGAGCTAAAAATTGGGTCTAAATAATTGGGCAACCTGCAAACTGGCATGGCAAAGTAAATTTTAGAGTTAACTTGCCCCATGGGCAAGCTGTCCATAAAGTAAACGTCAAGCTCTGACTAACATAAGCCTATACTAAATATTTGAAATCTATCTCTAAAGTTGTTTCAGAGATTTGTCTTTTTTCAAGATGTTCCTATAAATAAGCCTATGCAAAACTGTGCCCTCAAGGCGGGTTCAAATTTACCACTAGAATCATGATCTGAGCTCATGATACAGCTCAAAAAACATTTATTTAAGATTTCTCCTATATAACTCAATGTAAAACTGTAAACCCCAGGGTGGAACCAAATTTGACACCGGGGTCACCCCATTTGGACCAACTACGAAGAGTACCATAAGCTTTTGCTAAATGCAAAATAGCTCTAACTCTATTTTATTGCAATATGGGAGAGTGCTATGCCTTGTGGTTTCAGAGAACTTTTTTTTTTTAATTTTCACTATTAAACTATGTAAAATGTAATCCCATACGCAGGATTTAATTTGACCCCAGTGCCACCATTTGATCAAACTTAGTAGAGGACCATAAGCTAATGCTATATGCAAAAGATTAAAACACATAGCTCTCGTAATTTCAGAGATGATTTTTTTTTTAAAGATTTTCCTATGTAACGCTTTGTAAAAATGTGATCACCAGTTAAAAGAACTTGGTAAAAGACCACATGCAATATATGCGAGCTATGTGCCTTGTGGTTTCAGATAACATGATATTTCCTTATAAATAGAAGTCTATGTAAAACATGCAAAATTTCTACTACACAAACTATGGAACCCCAGAGATCACCCAAATTTTGAACTTTCTTTGAACAAATTTGGCGATCATTAAAAAAAGCCGTCGAAATCTGTTCAGTGGTCCTTGAGAATTTGTTTTTTTAAAGTTTCGACCACTTACAGAAACAGTGGCCATCCTGGTCTAATTTTTAAACAAGAGGTCAATGGCCACTGGCAGCCATGTTTAATGTTGAAACAAAATAATGTTCAACAAGGATCAACATCATGTCATGCTGATGATTTTAGAAAAAGTCCCATATCACTTATAGTTTCAAGAAGTAGTCGCTACAAACTTGCTTTTAAAAAATCTATTTTTAGCCGTGGCGGCCATCTTGAATTTCTGGCCAACCTGAAATTTTGCTAGGATCAACTAGACATCAAGAGCAACATTCCTGTGAAGTTTCATGAAAATCCATTGAGAAGTTTTAGAGGAGTAGTCGCTACAAATGTTTACTATACAAACTCTATGTAAACAAAAACGGCCACTGACCTAAAATTTTGCTGGGATCAATTAGACATCAAGAGCAACATTACTGTGAAGTTTCATGAAAATCCGTCAAGTAGTTTCAGAGGAGCAGTGACTACAAGTTTTTACTATATAACTCTTTGTAAACAAACATGGCCACTGCCGGCATGCTTAATGTTGAATCAAAACAATTTTCGACAAGGATCAACATCATGTCATGATGATTATTTTAGAAAAAGTCCCATATCAATATCACTTATAATTTTCAAGAAGCAGTCGTTACAAACTTGTTTTTTAAAAATTTATTTTTAGCCATCTTGAATTTTTGGCCAAACTGAATTTTTACTAGGATCAACTCGACATCAAGAGCAACATTCCTGTGAAGTTTCATGAAAATCCGTCAAGTAGTTTCAGAGGAGTAGTCACTACAATTTTTTACTATATAAACTCTATGTAAACAAAGATGGCCGCTGGCGGCCATGTTTAATGTTGAATCAAAATAATTTTCGACAAGGATCAACATCATGTCATGCTGATCATTTTAGAAAAAGTCCCATATCATTTTAGAAAAAGTCCCATATCATTATCACTTACAGTTTTCAAGAAGTAGTCGCTACAATCTTGTTTTTAAAATTCTATTTTTTGCCCTGGTGGCCATCTAGAATTTCCGACCATCTTGAATTTCTGCCCCACCTGAAATTTTGCTAGGATCGACTAGACACCAAGAGTAACATTCCTGTGAAGTTTCATGAAAATCCGCCAAGTAGTTTCAGAGGAGTAGTCGCTACAAAAAAGGTTTACAGACAGACTGACGCCGCACAACGGCATAAGCTCTGGCGATCTTTGATCAGTAGAGCTAAACACACATGAGACATTCATATAAAGATCATTCAAGTAAAGCTTGGTCAAAATTATCTTGTGGTTTCTGAGGAGATCTTTAAAAGCAAAAGTGAACAACGATGACTGCGGCGGACGGACAAAGAGTGATACCAATAGCTCACTTTTGAGCTTTCTGCAAAGTGAGGTCTGAAAATCAGAAGATGCTATTCTCTTATGGAACTATATTGTCGGATAAAACTTACTGTGGTTTCCACCTTTTGTCCATTTACCCAAACATCAAGTGTGTCTTTTTCTGTAAAAAAAAAAAAAGTATTAAAAAGTGTAAACCTTGATGACTTCAGGGTTCTCCAAGAGTACTTCTACGATGGCTATCAGCACATACCACCACGCAAAACAAGCCCTGCCACGTAAAAATTGTCAAGTGCTACTTAAAAAAAAAAGTAAAAACATAAATAAAACCTACTGAATTTAGCAAACTTCATGCTAGAACACAAAGGGCTTTTACCCGAAATTCATCTGGACAAAAATGGACCTACATGTATGCAACTGTATGAATTGATGCAACAAACACCATAACGTAACCTGAATCTAGACCGATTTGGTACTCTGTGGTTAGATGTAGTTAAGTAATATCACGCAGACGCTTGTCATCCAGTCTTCAACAATAAAACAAGCGTCTCAAACCGTATAGGAGAGGTAACTCTCCTCCAACATCTGGGTGGCGGTGTCAAAATGGTATAAAAACGCAAAATATCGGATTTGCACTGTCACCCTATAATTTCTAGACTTGGAGAACCATGGACTTTTCATTATAATGTATACAATCAATAAAATACAGATTTTGTCACTTGAGAGTGAAGTCATTTACTGCATTTCTGTTATCAGACATTTGATAAGAATACAGCAGTATAATAAAGCTATTTAAATGAAGTCTAGACTATGATGAGCCTTATATTCAAATGGATGTGTATAAGCCTAGGAACAGTGTATTAAGCAGACTTGGGTGTGCAAATATGCAGTGAAAATAATTTGCTAACACGCGCTAAGACCACATTTGCGGCAAGTGGGTGTCTCTGGGGAAATTTATTTTTTACAGACAAAGGTGGAAAAGGTACATCTTAGATCATATTTCGTCTATAAATGCATACAAACGTAACAATATTGAGAAAGAAATTGTTTGGAAGTATTGTTTAGCAAACAAAACCACCACCACCCACTCCACCAAATATGCAATTTTTCAAAAATGGCCGAGTTGGTAGGTTGTCTGATACAATGCCTAATAATACAGGCACACACTCAACAGTACTTAAAGCTTGAAATTCGGCACATATTTCCTTTACAACTCATAGGTTTCCATCATGTGACCTTAAAGGCAATGGAGTTGATTTAGATGTCATTTGAGTATTTAATCTTATTTATTGACCAATAATTTTCTATTTCAATTAAATACCAGTACTTTGGTAATCGTAAACCCAGCTGAGCACTGTTACCAAGTTACTTCTAAGTTTACAGAGTACCTTTCCTAGACTATCTAACGTTTTGAAATAAAATATCAATTTAGACATTTAGATATCCAGATGCACCATCAGTCGTACATATAATTAAAAACTTACCAAAAATATGAAGGAAGGGAACTTTGTAAGATTTTCTCTCTCACTACAGTCCTATTTACTATGCATTGTACTAAAATATATATTTTGTAAAAATGCCAAAAATAAAATATCTTAAACTAAATATAATGTAATTTGTTAGATAAAATATGAACGAAAGCCCCACCAACCTCAACCAACGAAACAATAGCTACAAGCTCCATATGAATAAATACTTGATTCTGCTTCCTACGACAAAACAATGCATTTATCAAGTTTCCCAGAACAAGCTATTATAAACAATACGTACACCCGACAGAAAATGAGGGTCAATTAAGTGGCCTTATTTATAGCACATAATGATTTATATTTTGATAGACATTTAATAATTCCTCCACCTTTACGATTTTGCATCTTTAACCCCTTAACCTGCTAAGCATTACTATAATAGCCTTTGCGTCCATTGTAAACCCAGATCAGCCTGCTAGTAAATGTTCGGCTGCTGATCAGTCATTTTCCATTATATACATGTAGTGTGTTAAGGGTTAAAATCAGGAATAATAATATGTGTATATCCTAAATGCTTATTCATCCCTAGAAACCTTAACATGTGCAGTTATATAGTGTGTTTCAACAACTGGTTAACGACGTTGCGTTGTAAACCTCTCACCACTGCGGGTTCGAATCTCACTGTGTCGATTCTTACAGATGACGGGAGGTGTACAGAACTGGTTCTACCCAGGAAAAGTGGGTGGCCTGCCTACACCACAAAAAATCGACCATCATAATTATATAACCTTACATGTGTTGAAAATGATATAAAACACAATACGAACAAACAAACCAACATACCTAAAACTATACGAAACACGGAGCTGTTTTGGGAACCAATGGAAAATCGCCAGCATTTCATGATTTTGCCCTGATTTTCACGGAACTTCTCCAACGGCTTCCCATTCACTTCAAGGGTATATTCGTATGCAAAACCGGAACAAGCATCTATTGATATAGTGCACTTTGCGCTGCCTACTGTAAAATGTTCTTTCCCAACAAGTTTAAACATCCAGTCTTCTCTGTGAATAACCTGAAGCAGATTGACTGTATATTTAGGAATTTAGGTTTAGAAAAATACAGACAGTTCATTACGTGGTCCCGCCTTAATTCCACTAAGCAATGGGAAAGCTTATATTAGCAGGATTTTTATAACAGATATTTCGAAAATAAAACATGTTTAAAACAAAAATACCGAAAAACAATGTGATAACCTGTTTAAAATTACCTATTAAATGTTTTAATTTTACAATATGCAAACTTTAAAAGCCGAAATTAAGTTTTTATTTCATACCCCAGCTAACCCTGTTTTCGCTTCTTTGAGAGGATGTTAGATGGGGTATAAAAATTAATACTCGGCCCACGTAATGAATTTACATATACATACTAAAAAAGCATCTTTTTTTGATTTGGTCTTAATATTAAACTTACTAACAATTTCTTGACAATACTACAAACAGGCAATCACACTAATTTTAGAAATCATTTTAAAATTACTAAATGTAACTGATGCTTGATTTTAAAAATAATAATATTATGGTCTTTTATGAGAACGAGATTTTCTTCCATATACTGCACACATATTTCAGAAAGATATTGTTATTGTCTAGTTATCAGCTTTACCAAGTCTGACGAAAATAGCCACAACTACCAAACTCGTATACCTTTCCATCGACAACTATAACTCGTTTTCCAGATGTTGTACCATGTTCAAACTGCACCTTATGTCGGCCATCTGGCATAGACACTGTCCATGAAGCCACAAGGTCAGGAAGATTGGAATCCGACATGTTCTTAACACATAACTGTCAAATACAAAAGTGTCTTATAGTGTATCAATTTGCTCATGTAGGTATAAATTTGCAATCTGCACAAAATGCAACAAAACAAAATTGGTGACAAAAACAAGTTGGGCAAAACACAAAGCTGAAACTTACGCCTCCAGAGTGAACTTGGTAATACCTGTATATATACTGGATGTATAAGAATACTGTATAACCTCATTTAAATGTCCCTTGGAGCCATGCATTTTACAAAATGGGGGAGTTTATATGAGGCCATTTTAATGACAAACCCACATGCTGGTATTAAATAAGCATGCTCTGCATATTTTTTTTTTTTTAACATCATATACCAATAGAAAAAATTATGAGGCCAAACAAAAAACACCTGTGTTTCCGGTGGCCCGACCGACCCTATTTTTAAGTGGCTGACCCTAAAACTTTTTATGAAAAAAAAAATATTAAAAAAAAAAAATAAAAAAAAAATTGTTTGTTCTGAACAATTATTTATCACAATATATCGAGGTAAACTGACATCACAGAGCAACTTTCAGCTGTATCATCAACTTGTATGGGGTTTATGAGATAAATACATGTAGAATCTCACAATATCTTGCTCCAAAAAAAAATAAAAAAATGCCTACCTACCGACCCTATTTTTTTTAGAGCATGCAATAGGAAACACTCCTATTTTTTTGTTTGGCCTGACTGAAAAACAATTATAAAGATAATTTTCTAAAAAGGAAATGTTATACACTTTCTATCAGTATATGTCTTTTAAAAATGAATAAAATATTATTCAAATATTAATTACAATGTAACATGACCGCTCAATTTGTGTAGTGCCGATACGCATTTTAAACACTCTATAAGCCAACAGGTAGACATGACAATCAGATTTGGGAACACAGCGTTATTTACGTTGACTTTTCTTAACCATATAAAAACCGGGTTTTACATACATAATAAGGAAATTTCATTTCTAGCAAAATATTTGGACAGGAAAACACTTGGTGCAAGAAAATGATAATAAATAGGTAGACATTGAATAATATCCTGATGGTCAGTGTTTGACCGGAACTAGTTGATAATAAAATTCTATCACTATCTGCCATTGGTCATGTGTCCTACTACATGTGTACCCTTTATATTTGTTAAATTATGAGGTAGTCGTTACAAAAATTCACATGATTCACATGTCTTACGTAATGCTGACAGGACTTAGAAATAAAAAGTAAATGTTGTTTAAAAGAAAGTTTGTAAACATTCTAAAATAAATAAAAACAATGGAGTTTACATTTTGCTGATACACGACATCCCCATCTTTATCAAGTTTTTATCTAGTTTAATATATCTTAAGTCCATTTTATTGAGAGACTTTGGCTGATTACAGCAGTGGTTATGCTAACAATATTCCAAAATGGCAGCGATTGCACACCGGTTGCAAAGGGAGACAATCCTTTAATATCATGGTATTTAAATATTCGCACTTGGTAGGAAAAATGGAAAATAAAATAGAAAAAAATAAATGCGGATGAGTTTGTCGAGGATTGCTTTCTAAAAGATTAGATCCCGTAAAACTGACTTATAAATGACCTTGACCTTTCTCTTTCATCAGCAATGAGTGTCTATAAATAAACATCAATATCCAAATGATAAAAGTAGCTTATTATTAGTTATTTTGCCGTTTGCAAAAATAGTAAAAAAGAAAAACAAGCTACATCCTTTTGCCAAAACACGCTATTATAAGGGTAGTTCTTTGCAAAAGCCTGAAAAGGTTATATTTAGTAATCTGTTTTTTTTATATGGACTATTCCGTATTCGCCATTCTTCTTTTATTCTCTTGAGCAAACATATTGTCAGACCTTCCGGTGATTTATTGATGAAATTAAATATTTACAAAAATGCCAACTGACTATAATATTGGAAAAAATCTAAATACCATGATATAAGACTTAGAAAACCGACAATATTAGTATAACACAAAGGTTTATTCAAATAATACATGGTTGTTGTTTAGGTGGTCATAGACTCATAATTTACTTCATGTCTTCAGATACTTTGCCGATAATTTTGACCCAGAGACATTGCACATGCTATAAGTTCTTTTAAAAGCGATTGACTCATAGCTCTATGGTACATGTTGTAGGTACATAATTAATATTAAACCATTACAGCACTCAGCAGCTACTACCTCTAGTGTGTTAAAATACACGTTTAATGCTCTTTTGAAATTTTTCGTATTGGCGAGCATCAACATATATGCAGTTACATAGAACGTCAGAATAATAAAAAAAAAACTGCATAGGAGCCAATTTATTAGGCTACTACTACCTCACGACTCTTAGCTCTAATGGAACTGTTTTTCGAGCAAATTATTTAATACAAATAAAAGTATGGACGCTCTTTAGAAGCTAATTAACTAAAGTAGATCTTACACTGTTATCAGAACTCAAGTTTTGCACCGATAGCACTCACAAAATTATTTAAATCTATTTATTTGCTGCTCAGCAACTGTATATTTAGTGTTGACAACATCCGGGGATTTCAAGCGCCTCATATCAAGCGGTGGAACGAAATACCCAAATCTACCCAAATCCAACCAAATCTACCCAAATACTTATTTGATTGTATTGACTTTCGGCAACTTTTGTTCAAGTAATTATTATTATTATTATTTTTATTATTATTATTATTATTACTGTAAATTTGTAAAATTAGAAGAATGAAAAATGAGAATAAAATGGCAGTCGCATAGGTAGGTAGGCAGGCAGGCAGGCAGCAGTCAGACAGGCAGGCAGGCGGGC
Organism: Cyrtodaria siliqua; assembly: GCA_037043455.1. Lineage (NCBI taxonomy): Eukaryota > Metazoa > Mollusca > Bivalvia > Adapedonta > Hiatellidae > Cyrtodaria > Cyrtodaria siliqua. The sequence continues at coordinate 19,349 of JAWPHD010022268.1, forward strand.
CAGGTCCGTCGGTCGGTAGGTGAAATTGTCGGTCATTTCGATAAGGGAAAGAAGGAAAGATAGAAGAAGAGATAGTCATAGTATATATATAGTCAAGAATCATTTATGTGCTTTACTTAATTATATTGCCTATTAATGCTGCCTTGTGTTTTTTTTTTGAGAATTGGGGATATCTTTATTTACACTGTCCAGTTTATTTGGATGACAATAGGGTAAGAGTGAGGTTTGGTACACCGTAGAACCTGATTGAAACCCCAACGGCCCTTTTTGCCGCTGACCGTTCCAAGTTGGTAGCCCTATTGTCAACCCTTTTATGTTTGTGATGTCATATCTTGCCTTTTATCCATCTTTGTCGTTGTTGTTTGTTCCGTGCGTGTTTATGGTTGACTGTGGTCCTTGAATGCTACATGTCCTGTTTGTGGTTGACTGTGGTCCTTCAATGCTACATTTCCTGTTTGTGGTTGACTGTGGTCCTGCAATGTTTCCTGTTTGTGGTTGACTGTGGTCCTTCAATGCTACATTTCCTGTTCGACTTTTATATCTACTTTTATTTTAATAGTTTTCAGAAATCGGATGATTCTGTTAATCTTTCAGTTGCGGTTTGGAAAGTTTGTTACAGAGTCACAACAAGCATCTTGCCAAGGAGACCAAGAATGATCGGTTTTAGAGAAATTACAGGAATACTTGTTATGAAAATGGATATAGACTGGAGGCATTTAAAATAATCGAACGTGAAAGGACGCTTACCTGTTGCCTAGATTTGACGACACGATTAATACATTCGATCAAAGTAGTTTTCGAAGCTAGATCTTGGATCAGGCTACTATCAAGTGAAACTAGAGGAGTCTTCGAAACCCTACACTGATTTCTCTGTAGGTAACCTCGGATTCTATGAGGTGAACCGCATGGGAATGGACCTTTCAATTGCCCCTGTCAGGTTTCAAAGGCTTAATTATGGAGAAATGAATGGGGCACATGTATTTATGGGTCTTATTTCCCTTGATGATATGTTAGTGTTTTTGAAGACATTTGAAGAACACGTTCTTATAACGTCTTGTAGGAGTGTTCTCCAGGTTGAAACAACATGGGTGGTTGTTTAATGACAGCAAATGTGAGTTGTTCAAGAGCTCAGTGAACTAATTGGCCCATGTTATGCCAGAAGATGGTATCGCAACAGGTGCAGAGAATAAGACAGCTATCAAGAATTGGAAGTCCCTCAACAATATCAAGGAGCTGCGCCAATTTCGTGACTTCGCAGGCTATAACTGACGGTTAGTGAAGATCTTCTCCCAAGTTGTACAACCCCCAATGCTTTGCTGGAGGGTACTGGAACTACTAAAGCTGCCAATAAAGCAATGAAGACGCCGTAGAAGCAAGCTGTTATCTGTGTGGAATTTGGGTGAGGACCAACATCGAGCATGTGATACTCTGTTTGAGGAATTAGTAACCAAACCCATGATTCTACATACAGATGCCAGTGGATTTGGTTTATGCGCTGTAATGTACCATCTTCAGGAAGCTGTAATGTACAATCTTCAGGAAGGTAAGGAACGCTTGATCACGTATGCCAGTATGAGACTGAGGCCCAGTGAAAATACGTACCCAGTGCACAAGTTGGAGTTTTTAACACTAAACTGGGCGGTTTCGGACAAGTTTTACGAATTTCTTATGAGCATTACATTTCAGTTCGTAACGGAAACAACCCATTACACTATGTTCTAACAACACACAAACTTGATGCCACAGGGCGCCGTCGGATATCAGCATTAAGAAACGTCTAGTTCACTATCATTTATCGCACTGGAAAATGTAATGTTGATGCTGATATTCTGTTAAGACAACCACAGTCGATCTGACCATGCAGTTAAAGCGTCACTACCGTTGGTACCCTGTGTTTCGAAGTAGTAGGTTCTGAACCGAAGGAGGAAGTAATTACATACCAGCCTTTTAACCAGATAGACTGACAGCAAGAACAGAGGATATAGCTCACCATAGCCAGAGTCTTAGAGCTCATTGGACGCCGTTTCCGGCCAATCCCAAACTTCTTTTCCATATAAGGTACCTACACAGCAAGTTCCAAACTAAAGTTATTGAGCAGAGGCCATTTTCCTATTTTTAGTAACGACTACCTCGACCCCAGTGACCCCAAATGCAATCCCAAACTTCTTTTGATATTAGCTACATACACAGGAAGTTTCATTCTAATATCTCATTCCTTACTTAAGTTATTGAGCGTGTTTTTCTATCTTTAGTAACAGTGACATTGACCTTGACCTCATTGACCTCAAATGCAATTGCAAGTTTCCTTTCCATATAAGGTACATGCACAGCAAGTTTTGTTCCGATATCTCATTCCCAACTCAAGTTTTTGAGCTGAAAACGTGTTTCTACTTTTAGTAACAATGACCTTGACATTGACCCCAGTGACACCAAGTACAATCTCGAACTTCCCTTTGATATAAGCTACCTACAAAGCAAGTTTCATTCTAGTATCTCATTCCTGACTTAAGTTATTGAGCGGAAACCGTTTTTCTATTTTTAGTAACAGTGACCTTAACCTTAAGTTACCGTTTTTCTATTTTAGTAACAGCCACATTGACCTTGATGAAGTGACCCCAAATGCAATCTGAAGCTTCCTTTCCGTATAAGCTACCTACCCTGCAAGTTTCATCGCAATACCTCATTCCTAACAAAAGTTATTGAGCGGAAACCGTTTTTCTATTTTTAGTAACAGTGACCTTAACCTTAAACCCAGTGCCCCCAAATGCAATCCCAAGCTGCATTTTCATATAAGCTACATACCCTGCAAGTTTCATCGCAATACCTCATTCCAAACAAAAGTTAGTGAGCGGAAATATAAGAGTTTGATGCCGCACGCCCACACGCACGCCCGCCAAACGACATACCCCAATCTGATAACAAGAGTTTTCCAAGAAAAACGTGGTTAAAAATCAAATGGAATTACATTAATTTTATACACGCTCAGTATGTATGATCCTATTCTATGTATATATGAAGAAGACGTATGATATATGTGAAAATGCCTTTCTTTCCTTGCAGATCCACGGAAAAAATGGCGGATTTTCTATACTGTTAGCAACTATCGTGTACTTAAAGCTGATGAAATAAAAAAATCATATGTCACCGTACTTGTTTTTGAGAAAAAGGCAGTTATAAGCCTAACAATTCTAAAAATGTATGGGTTTTGGATAAAATAACACATATTTTTTTCTTTACTGTTTTCTTTATTTTTATACAGTCATCAAGTCGGTAGCGTTAGTATTTAATGCTTTAATTATTACCTGCATATATGCGCTCAGTATGAAAAATCTATACCGGCTAAACTAATAAATCTCTCCCTGGTCTGTAGTAAAATATTGATTAAAGGAGAAACCCTAGTGTCGAACTGTAAATGGGTCAACCACTAAACATGCAGTACGTTTCAAAATGATAGGGTCATAACGTCTTTTGATAAACATTTTAACAAGTTTAATAAAAATTGTATGAAAATGATTATGACCAAGGATTTTAAAGCGTCTTTAAAGTGTGTAAATCACATCACCATAGACGTCATGTTGTGATAGTCCTTGTCGCAAAAAAGTTTTAAAATTACTTTTATATTTTAGAAGTTGATCAGGTTACGATAGTAAAATTTTGCAAAGGTTTTTCGAATTTTATGGCAACGCTAGCCCTGATGGAGTAGATTCTTAGTTATACACAGATTACGAATATTAAAGTCCTCAACTCGAGTACAAGCTCTAGAAATACGATTAAGTTGAGATACATAGACCCCATAAGAAGAAGCTCAAAGAACATACCTATTGAAGTGTGGATAATTAACAGTATCGAAATTGAAATCATCTCGTTTGTCATATATTTTACTTATTATTTGTCTATTTTATATCAACAAAATAAGCTACAGTACCAGAAATATTAGCTTTGTTGAGTTGAAGTTCTTTTGAATATATACTATTAACCATAGTAAAAAATACAGGATTGTCAATGTTCAATATGTCATCCAGATACCGATAGGTGTCATTGAAGGCTTCAATTACATCTGCCTGAGTATCTGGTGAAATATTCAACAGGGAATCGCTTTGATAAAAATACAAAAGCGCATCTGTAACAAGAGGTGCACAGTTCGTACACATAGGGACACCAACAATTTGTCTATAAACGCCAGTTCCATACCTGACGAATGTATTTCCCTATAGGAAATGTTGTGCTTCACAAACGTTTTGGCAAGTCCACAGAGGGTAATCGTCTAAACTGCCGTTAGTAATAAAACATGCTTTTAATATTGTTACAGGCCAAAAATGTAGTTTTTCTCTAGCGAACGTTTTTTGAATTAGAACAATGAGTTTGTCTTTGATAAGGTGATGTGGTAAGGTTGTATAACGTTTTGAAATATCATAAGTACTTATAATTGAAACTTTTTATTAAATTTTATCAAGAACGTCTCCTGAATTATTAACGGACCAAACTAAGTTAAAACAACAATTTGGAGGACAACTGAAGCAAAGATCGCGACGGTACACTTTTAAAAGGGTTGCAAACAGGGTTGCCGCCTTGGAACGGTCAGTGGCAAAAGACTTCGGTATTACCCTATTGTCATCCTAGTAAAACGGAAAAGTGCAAATAAAGAAATCCCTGACCGTCGATATCCTATTACAAACGCGGCAATATAAGTATAACACGAACATGATCATGTATATATGCATATAAAACCAAAACCCTAGAGAGCCATAAAGCAGGTATTAAGTGACTTGGCACAAACCAGAGCAACAAGAGAATAAGGGCACAACAAGACAATACTGAAGACAAAAAACATGTTACCATCCCGGATTAAGACAGGTGTCATCATGGGGTCGAATCATCACACAATCAAATAGGAAGGCATTCAACCATTTAACATGCAGTGCGTCTCAAAATGTTAAACAGTAATAAGTAGTAAGTCGTGTATGAACATGATCATGACCAACGATCGTACGAACGTTCTAAATATCGTCACAATATAAGTCAGGTTGTGAAGTCATTGCAGCAGTAGAGTTTTTAAATTACATTTATATTTGACGATAATAATAGTATGCAAAGGGTTTTCGAAGTTTATGGTAAACGAAGCCCTGATAGAGAAGGGTTTTTAGTTATAAAAACGTTACGAATGTTTAAGTCCTCATCTCGACTATAAGCTCTAGCAAATTGAATAAGTTGAAAACCATGTATTCCATTTGCAGTTGCTCGTGGAACATCCCCGTCTAAGTATGGATTTTAAATACAAAAAATAACAGTTTCAACACTATTGACTTTGTTGAGTTATTTTACGATATATACATGCATTATCAAGTAAGGTAGAAACGAAAAGGTTGTCAGTGTTAAATATATTATCCTGAGACCGAGAGGTGTTACTGAGCTTCCATGACATGTGCCTGGGTAACAGGTGAAAGACTCAACATGCTATCTCTATCATATCAAGACAAAAACAAATCTGCGACAAAAGATAGCATGTTTTTACCCACAGGGATACCAAAAAATTGTGTAAAAATGTTAGTTTCATCATCTAATAGGATTATACATGCTTTACAACAATTTTGGCAATGCCACATAGTGCAATTTTCCAAATTGCCTTTAGTATAAAACGTTTTAATATTGTTACAGGCCAAACATTTGATTTTCTCTAGCGAAAAGTTTTTAATTAAAAACAATGAGCTTGTTTTTGATAAGGTTGTGAGGTAAGGCTGCTTATAATTTGGAAAAGTCATCAGCACTTACACATAAAACTAGACGTTTATAGCAATTTCATCAAGAACGTCTCCTGAGTTTTTAAATGCCCAACATCAATCAATCACAGAGATGTCGTAAGCTTTAGCACAATATTGTTTGACGTTAATTTTAACGGCAGTTAAACAGGAAGTTAAACGTTTGGAGATATGTGTAGTAGTAGCGATGGCACTAGAGTTGGAAATACAACGGTTTTTGTCTCGCCTTTTCGAAGAAAAAAAAGAGACATAGGTGTTGCATTTCCGGCGGCGGCGGCGTCAACATTAACGTTTTGCGTTTAGGTCATTTTCTCACAAACTGTATGCACTAGACTTTTCAATCTTTGCTTATAGTTGTATCTTGGGTGGTACATCGCAACGTGACAAAGCAAATATGGAAATGACATTGACCCTCCAAGCAAAGGGCAGATAACTTAATAATGTTTAGGTTCAACTTTGGCGTTTAGGTCTCTTTTTCACAAAATGTATGCACTAGACCTTTCAAACTTTGCTTATAGTTGTATCTTGGGTGGTAC
>JAWPHD010022269.1:0-25633 GCA_037043455.1 Cyrtodaria siliqua
CTTGCATGTGTTGAAAATGACGTAAACACCATACAAACAAACAAATAAACATCTTTCCCATTGGGAAAATACTTATTATTTGGATTTGGGAATGAGGCCATATATAACCATGCATGTGTTGAAAATGACGTAAAACAATGGTACAAACAAACAAACAAATATCTTTCCAATTGGGATTATTTTTTTTTTGGATTCAGGAATGAGGCCAAAATATGGTGGTTTCTGCACAATAACTTAAGTATTTATATTCCAGTTTTCAGGAAATTTTGTTACTATGTTTATTGTCACATTTTTTTTGATAATTAAATGCCAGTTATGTAGAAAAACTAACTGGACTTCGCGAGTTTTAAAAAATCACGATTGCCGTGTGTCGCTTTAAACTTTGCATACATATTCATCATCATTACACATCCATATTCAACAAGACCTTAATTCTTGTAATGCATTTTACCAGAATTATTTCCCTTTTTCTACTTAGGTTTTTGTTAAAAAAAATGAATGTACAGTCATATTCAAAAAATTTATTGTCAGGAAGTTTTGAAATTTGGCACACATGTTTATCATCATTACACAACGATATGTGACAAACACCATAAGTCTGTCAAGCATTTTACCAAAATTATCCCCCCTTTTCTACATAGACTTTTGGTTAACATTTTGGTGAAAAGTCGTATTCCGAAAACAAATTGTCAGAAAGCTTTGAAACTGGGCACGCATGTTCCCCATCATTACACAACCAAATGTGACATGCACTATAACTCTGTTATGCATTTTACCAGAATTATGCCCCCATTTTATAGTTAGATTTTTCCAAGAACCAATTGTTCGAATGCTTTGAAATGTGGCACACTTGATCATCATCATTACACAACCATATTTGACAAGGGCCATGTCATGCACTTGACCAGAATTATCACCCTTTCCCACTTAGATTTTTTGGTTAAAATGTTGAATGTACAGTCATATGACATATCTGACAAGCACCATAAGTCTGTCCTGGATGTGTTTTAGAGTTATTCCCCTTTTCCACTTAGATGTATGGTTAACATTTTGAATGTAGTCATATTCTACTTTCCACTTAGATGTATGGTTAACATTTTAAATGTAGTCATATTCTACTTTCCACTTAGATGTATGGTTAACATTTTGAATGTAGTCATATTCTACTTTCTACTAGGCTCTTTCTATATATTTTTATCTGAATGTAAATGAAGGGTGTGCCTGGAATGTTCATTTTTGTTGGCACAGTATGACCTTTTTGTGTGCATATTAAACCCCAGCTCAAGTAGTGTGAGCGTCACTGTAGCTCCATGGTCTGGAGTGTTTATATTTTAAGATGTGGCAGGATTTTTATAATAATTATGTTTTGCCATTCGGGCCATGTGTCGCAAATACAAGCATATGATGTAAGCTGGTGATTGTTCAAATTTTAGGGCTTGTAAAATATTAGATAATTTTGGTGAGTTATTTTATATAAATATCACATTTATGAGAGGGTGATAGTAAGAATGTTCACCCTGAGAATATGATTATTGACCGAGGCGATCAATATTCGAACTTTTAAAGTTTAGCAATTTCACCATACTGAGCCGGTGACGTCACCAAAACGGAATGCACACCAACACGCATCAAACCTGTGCATGCGATAATTTTTTACTATCACCCTGCCATTTACTATCGCCCTGCACTATCGCCCTCGTTTTAGATAGCAAGAAATTACACATTGCTGTCTATATATTATTATATATTGCTTTGAGGGGTGTAGAATCACTTGAGTTAAACGTCTAATTTTAAATGAAAGGAAAATGTTTAATTTCTGATTTAGATTTACCCTTTTAGTTGTATGATAGCAAAATTTCTAAAATTATTGTCCTGAAACTTGATATTTTAATAGGCGTTTTTGCACCAATATTTACATAATTTCATTTTATCCTTAAAAGTGCCAAACTTCAACAAGTTAACTTAATTGATTGCATTTTGACTTTTGTCCCTAACATTTGTTAAAACAGCAAATATTTATTTCTGAGTTTATTGTGACACAGTATGAATTTTTCGTTTCAAAAACACACTTCATTCAGGTAGTATAAAATCATTTTTAGCTCTACTGGCCAAGGGCCAGCAGAGCTTATGGGATGGTGTGTTGTCCGTCTTCCGTCGTCCGTCGTCCGTCGTCGTCGTCCGTCCGTTAACTTTTCTTCAAACGACTTCTCCTCAGAAACCGCTTGGCTAATTTTGACCAAACTTCACATGGTTGATCCTTAGATGAATGCTTTTTAGATTTGTTAAAATTAGGTCAGCGCTACATCCAAGATGGCTGCCATTACCATATATGGTCGAAACCTTAAAAGATCTTCTTCTCCAGAACCGCTGGACAGATTTCAACAGTTTTTCTTTTAAAATGATCGCCAACGCCTAGACTATCAAGTTTGTTCAAATAAAGTCCCCGGGGTCAAAAATGGCTGTGCCCCGGGGGTCCAAATTTTGTATATTGAGGTTTTGCATGTTTTTCATATAGACATATAGGAAAAAAACTTTAAAAAATCTTCTTCTCTGAAACCACAAGGCACAGAGCTCTCATGTATTACATGTAGCATCAGCTTATGGTCCTCTACTAAGTTTGTTCAAATGGTGACCCTGGGGTCAAATTTGTCCCCGCCCCGGGGTCACAATTTTACAAAGACTTATATAGGATTTTTTTCTTCATCTTCTTCTCGGAAACTACAACAGCCAGAGGTTCGATATTTTGCATTTACTATAAGCTTATGGTCCTTTACCAAGTTTGTTCAAATGGTGACCCTCGGGTCACATTTGGCCCCGCCCCAGGGGTCACATGTTTTACATAGACATGTATAGGGAAAAACTTAAAAAATATTCTTCTCTGAAACTGCAAGAGCCAGAGGTTTAATATTTTGCATTTGCTATAAGCTTGTGGTCCTCTAGCAAGTTTGTTCAAATGGTGACCCAGGGGTCACATTTGGCCCCACCCCGGGGGTCACAGTTTTACATAGGCTTGTATAGGCAAAAATGAAAAAAATCTTCTCTGGAACCACATGGCACAGAGCTCTCATGTATTACATGTAGCATCAGCTTATGGTCCTCTACTAAGTTTGGTAAAATTTGTCCCCGCCCCAAGGGTCACAGTTTTACATAGACTTATACAGGATCTTTTTTTTAAAAATCTTCTAGGAAACTACAAGAGCCAGAGGTTTGATATTTGACATTTATTATAAGCTTATGGTCCTTTACTAAGTTTGTTCAAATGGTGACCCTGGTGTCACATCTTGCCCCGCCCCGGGGTCACAGTTTTACATAAATGCTTGTATAGAGAAAAACTGAAAAAAATCTTCTTATCTGGAACTGCAACAGCCAAAGGTTTAATATTTTGCATTTGCTATAAGCTTATGGTCCTTTACCAAGTTTGTTCAAATGCTGACCCTCGGGTCACATTTGACCCCGCCCCAAGGATCACATGTTTTACGTAGACATGTATAGGGAAAAACTTAAAAAATCTTCTTCTCTGAAACTGCAAGAGCCAGAGGTTTAATATTTTGCATTTGCTATTAGCTTATGGTCTTCTACCAAGTTTGTTCAAATGGTGACCCATTGGTCACATTTGGCCCCACCCTGGGGGGTCAGTTTTACTTAGGCTTGTATAGACAAAAACTGAAAAAAAAAATTCTTCTCTGGAACCACATGGCACAGAGCTCTCATGTATTATTTTGCATCTGATCTTAGCCAAACTTTAGCAGATTTTATGGCTTCCTTTTTTCTTTTTTTTTTCTTTTTTTTTAATTTGTTTACATTTTTTTTAAAAAAAAAATTTAATTTTTTTTTTTAATTTTTTTTTTAATTTTTTTTTTTTCTATGTTGCACCAGTCGGACCAGTAACAGAGGAGTTATGGCTCTTGATTTAGTTAAAAATGCTATATTTTGCCTCATTAATACGGTAGGGCCTTTATTTTTCATCTGATCTTTACCAAGCTTTACCAGATTCTTTAGTTATGGCCCTTGATTTAGTCAAAAAGCTGTTTTTTGCCCGAAACTTCCAATAAAACAAATGGCAGTCACTCGATTCATTGATGTTATAAGAGCCATGTTAGCCAGTAGAGCGTCCACAGGCCCTCTTGGGCCTCTTGTTTCTGAGAGGTGTTGCATATAGTGCTATATTTTGCATAGAAAAATGTCCCAAATAATTTCACCGTTGAATAAATGTATGCTTATATGATATATCTTCAAGTCTGGAAAGTTTTAAAATAATCTGAAGTATATGAGCTGCGAAAATTGAATTTAAACAGGAAATGATTTTTTACCACCAATGATTCTATACACCCCAAAGCACTGTACCACACGCTAAATCCCCATAGACAGCAATGTGTAATTTCTTACTATCTGAAATGAATGAATGTGATATTTATATAATATTTCCTATTTGATGAATTGTATTGTTACGAATAGATATGATTACAATTCAAAAGGAGCATTTAATTTGCAGTTTGTAAAGAGTATTTTAAATAACTCATAGTTTCCCACCAATTTCGATGGTAGGGGACTAATTAAAGCTTGGATAAGTTTGAAAAACAGCAATATCTCACTAACTCCATGACACACAATGGCCGCAGTTGCAAAAGATAGTGAATGCCCAGGTCCCTAATCATTAAGGTTAACATTACACTAAGGGGTCCAATGTACCTCGGACACAATTGAATGCTTTCCTTTCCTTGTCTATGTCGTTTATGCATTACAATTTTGTTTGACTTCAGGCATTTCGTCTAGAGAATGATGCAAAACTTGGAAAGTTCAATCGAATGAGGTATCCAGATTCTCAGTCACCACCAGACATTCCTTCAGACATATATACCTTAGACGATGCAAAAGTTTGCCTTGAAGTAGCTAAAGCAGTCGTAGAGAAAGCCGATGAATATATTAACTGAGGAAACATGGTGCCGGACTTATATGGTATTACAGTGGATAGAGGTTGATGCCTATCTGAGCAGTGATAATTTGGTTGCCTTGTATGATATTCATATTTCTTTGAGTTTTTGAACATGGTAGCAGTAAACAGTATAGTTGTTGTTCATTTCCTTGGAAGTTGTGAACAGTTTTAAATGTTTTGTAAATAATCACATAATAAATGGTTGCCTTGTAAGATATTCATATTTCTTGGAGTTTTTGCACATGGTAGCAGTGAACAGAATAGTTGTTGTTCATTTTCTTGGAAGTTTTGAACAGTTTTAAATGTTTTGTAACTAATCACATGATTTATGTATGTATATTCTTGTGTAAATAGTTGTATTGCAGGTGTAAATGGGAAATGTGTTTTTGAGAAGCGAGATATTGTAAATATAATTACACATTTGTAATGGAATTACTTTCTACTTTATTAAAAAACTATTACGTTAAACTTCATTAAATGGCTGAATGCACTGGCATAATTATATGGTAATTTGCATAGTGTTTTATAAGAGTATAAGTGTTCTTGGGCAAGACACTTTCCCTCAGCCTCGTCCGTCGGATGAGCACGTAAAAGAACCATAGGAATCTATTCGATAATAAGAGTAGGGCAGGTTCCCGGATTCCTATGTATCCTTCCCCTCTCTCTGGGGCGGCTCTAAATAACCTATACTTGATGAGCCGTTAAAAAACATTCAATTATAAGAGTATAAATTTATATAATTATTTGAATTGAATAATTGTGTGCCTGCGCATGAGTGTGTGCATGCATGCATGTGTAGGTGTGTGACTATAAATGTGCATTGACTAGATTTAATAAGAAAAACAATGACATGTTTTAAATTTACTTGAAATTTAGAAGTCTGGTATTTAATGAAATGTTTTAAAATACGTTTTGCATATTAATATTATTGTTTTGTTTATATGTATTGTATATGTGATTTTACAAGAGGGCCGCAAGGGAGATTAGTGTTTACTAATTTGGTCACCCTCTGTAAAAAAGACTTTCATTCATTCATTATGTATTCATTCCATTCATTCATTGATCTTATAGTTGTGTTGTATTTTGAGAATATTAATCAATATTTGGAATGATTAAGTCTTAAGTTTTATAGCTCTATGTTGACTATAAAAGTACCTTCTATATGTATTCCGTATTTGTATTGGTTTGGTTTTAATATTCAGTTTTTACGAAAACTGTTTGTTTGTATAGAATAAGAGTGTGACATAATTAACATGTCGCCAGTTGTGAATCATTTATCCATTTCAACCAATCAAATCAAAACAATACCTCCGACAAATAACAGCACGTGTCACTGTATAATAAAGCACATGCAGCTATGTTATAATATAACCTATTGTCGATATACTCCGACATCAACAATAGGGCGGAGATATCTAAGTACTGGCGACATGTCAATTGCTTTTATAAAAGTATTGTTAAAGCAAGAGTCATAATTCCATGTCTGATAATGTCATGTGTTAAGAATGATTATCTGTCTATCTCTATATATTGTTGCACACCATCATGGGTAAGTTTGAGCAGCAAAGCTTAAAAGTATTTTTTTCAAGAGCTTTAAAGGGACATATTGGAATCTGGGTTGTTTTAAAACTCCCAAGGTCTCCTTAGTTTTTCTACATGACGTACAGATTTGCAGATCATTAATGATATTGGAAATTTTCAAATCAAATAGGTTTTGCATATCCCTGATATTTGAATATATTGCATCAATAATATATTTTAAGGTAATGTAGAGTGTAGAGTAACAAAGAAATACTGAAAACTCTGAATTTAATTAAATCCTTTTATTTACATATATGCAAGCCATTTTAAAGTCAAAGGTAATAATGCATTAATAAACTTGAGATGCTGCATGATAATTACTTCCAGATTGCCAAGTGTCCCTTTAATATGTAACGTAGTGGATTTCGTAGCTTCAGAGCTGCAGACCTCCCCCGTCACGTGTTTGAGCCGTGTCTGACAAGACATCTTCATCCTTCATTCCACATCGCCCAGCTTGCTGCCCGAATATAACCTTATATGGTGCATTACATCCTATGTCATTTCAGTTGATAACATATATATATACATATTGATAAAAGTTCGAGAAAATGGCGTGTTGTTTCTGAACACTCAGATTGTCTTTGCTCTGTAAATAGATCTACCAACTTTCAAATTGTACTTCAATATCTCTGACAATATCAGATATAATGTGATGAATATGAGATATGGACATCATTACATTGTTTTTCAGCTCGAATACTGTAAAATATTACTGTTTTTATATTGTTTTATTCTACTGTATGTCTCGTACCAATAATTTGTAAGTACAATGATAATATACTCAGTTGCAAAAGAAAGTTTACACTGAGTTTTCCCCCCGTGTGTTTGCCGGGGGCCCCGTTTGGTCACGGGGCAAAGAATACGGCCACCGCAGATCCCTTTGGAGGGGTAGGCAGAGGGGTAAAATCCCCCCAAATTCATGTTCATTTTATCATTTTTTGTTCATGTTCGCCCCGTGTGGTTCTCGGGGGCCCCGTTTGGTCACGGGGCAAAAAATAGGGCCACTGCAGATCCCTTTGGAGGGGTAGGCAGAGGGGTAGAATCCCCCCAAATTCATGTTCATTTTATCATTTTTTGTTCATGTTCATTAAAGGTCTTCATCATGATCCCTGCATTGTTTCAGGTGCTATCTCACTCGCATCAAAAGAGCAGTGGCAGAAAAACAATAACGTGGCTCCAGCGTAAATGGAGTTTCTACGATAGAACTTGCAGCAACTCTGCAGTTCAGGGCGAGAAGGTTCCAGGCCCATTTTCCATGTTTTATCTCGATGTACATGGAAGATGAGCCTGGCATGTTCATGCCTGATAGGCGCCATATAACCTTTTCATGTGTTGGTGCGCCTTAAAACCCCAATTCAATTCAATTGTTCATGTTCATTAAAGGTCTTCATCATGATCCCTGCATTGTTTCAAGTGCTATCTCGCTCGCATCAAAGAGCAGTGGCAGAAAAACAATAACGTGGCTCCAGCGTAAATGGAGTTTCTATGATAGAATTTGCAGCAGCTCTGCAGTTCAGGGTGAGAAGGTTCTAGGCCCATTTTCCATATTTTATCTTGATGTACATGGAAGATGAGCCTGGCATGTTCATGCCTTTTAGGCGCCATATAACCTTTTCATGTGTTGGTGCGCCTTAAAACCCCAATTCAATTCAATACACTGAGTTTTGTTTAGATTTAATTGTATAAAGCTGTTTTAGAATTAAAATGACAAATTCCTAAATGAATATGCCATGTTTGGTACCAACGTTTTTATCACGCCATTGCCAGTATCATGTTGTCATTTGTTTTTCAATAGGTTGAATCATTAAGGGACTGTCTCTTGATAAAGAGGATAGGGTGTAAAGTAAAAATTTCAAAATGTACACTTTCTTTTGCAACTGAGTATATTTAGTGTGTAATATGGCTTGATGTCAAACAGAAAGTTGGGATATTTTTCTAATTATACAGAATTAAGTTATTTTCATGTGTTTGTGATGTGTATCGTATGTATATAAATTGACAGAATTGTATGTTTGGTATGAGGCACTGAAATAAAATACTGCTGTGTTTTTAAGTCAAAATTTTGAATTTTAATACACGACTTTAACGTCTACCGGTAAATAACCTATGACTATGCTTGTTATATTGTCTAAATTACCATTAGTCCAAACCATGCTTGTTACATGTTATACTGTCTAAATTACCATAAGTCCATAACCATGCTTGTTACATGTTATACTGTCTAAATTACCATAAGTCCATAACCATGCTTGTTACATGTTATACTGTCTAAATTACCATAAGTCCATAACCATGCTTGTTACATGGTATATTGTCTAAATTACCATAAGTCCATAACCATGCTTGTTACATGTTATACTGTCTAAATTACCTGTGACCATGCTTGTTACATGTTATATTGTCTAAATTACCATAAGTCCATAACCATGCTTGTTACATGTTATACTGTATACATTACCTGTGACCATGCTTGTTACATGTTATACTGTATACATTACCTGTGACCATGCTTGTTACATGTTATACTGTCTAAATTACCTGTGACCATGCTTGTTACATGTTATACAGTCTATCAAACGTACCATAACCCTGTTTTTATGTGTTATATACTAACCCTGTTTGGTATTGATGACAGCTATTTATTTTTGGTACATGTTAACAACCCAGCGTAATACATTCCCTGTAGTGAAAACGTGTGATTTTCTTTAATGATGTTCTTTTATTTTCAATTCAAGTATAAGATATTTCAGTTTGAAATATGGATCAGATATATTTTATGTAAGAATATTGTTTTGGATACACCAAAGCCATGTGGTGTTCCTGTAAATAGTTTGTTTTTTCCAGAAATATGTATTTTATAATTTTAATTTGTGTATAAAAGAAATGTTTTTGTTATGTCATGGTGAAACTCTTTTTTAATGTAACATGAAAGTTGATAACTGTAGATCATAGATTCTTTTTAATGTAACAATTATGAAAGTTGGTAAATGTAGTCTTTTTTAATGTAACAATTATGAAAGTTGATTAATGTAGTCTTTTTAATGTAACAATTAAAAAGTTGATAAATGTAGTCTTTTTAATGTAACAATTATGAAAGTTGATTAATGTAGTCTTTTTAATGTAACAATTATGAAAGTTGATAAATGTAGTCTTTTAATGTAACAATTATGACCGTGTGGTTGCCGGGGTAGAATACAACCACTGCAAATCCCACTAGAGGCAGAGGGTAGGACCCCACGTTCATGTTCATTTTGTCCCTTTTTTATCATGCTCATTCAAGGTCTTTAGAACATCAGTGCAAAAGGAAAAAACATAATTTTATATTATTTATACAATATATCAGCATTAACAGCGACGTATCAGGGTCAAGGTCACTGTTTGGTGGTTATTTATATTGGTTAAAAATAGTTTTTTAAAAAATAAATTTGTAGGAACTTCTTCTTGAAAATTATAAGTGATACTGATATGGGACTTTTTCTAAAATGATCAGCATTACATGATGTTGGTCCTTGTTGAAAATTAAACATTAAACATGGCTGCCAGTGGCCATCTTTGTTTACATAGAGTTATAAAGTAAAAACTTGTAGCGACTACTCCTCTGAAATTACTTGACAGATTTTTATGAAACTTCACAGCAATGCGGATCTGGCTATCGCAAACCTATCAGTAGAGCTTCAAGGTCATTGATCTCTAATGTTAAGTGGTTCATATTGTGCAAAAGTAAAATACGCTTTGTTTACAATTAGTAAGAAAAAAAAGGTGATTCTCTTCTCTTTTTTTTAAGTTATGAAAATATTGAGTAGTACTTTATTACAATATATCAGCATTAACAGCAAATTATCAGCGTCAAGGTCACTGGTTGAGGGTTATTTATAGGAAATAATTTCAGTTGTCTTTTGGATTTGTGAGATTAGTTTGACATTCCAACAGTGGTCTTGGATGCACTTTAATTTACATCACTGTAGATTATATGTATTACTTAATCTGCTTCCTCTCGAGGAATAATACTGCATTATCCCACATGAGGACTACATATAAGCATGTACCTTTTATAAGACAAGGATGAGCCTGATATCTCTATCTTGGGATAAGGATTTGTCTTATTGAATTATTTCAAATATGTACCGTAATATTACAGGTGTGTGCCATATCTCACTATTGAGATATGGATGTACATTTAATAAGATAAGGATGTGCCATATCTCACACTAGGAATAAGGATGTGCCTTATAATTAATTTACTTATATAACAAGGGGTAATACTTATCCCACAGTAGAGAAACATACATACTATTAACAAGGATGAGCCTGATATCTCTATCTTGGGATAAGGATTTGTCTTATTGAATTATTTCAAATATGTACCGTAATATTACAGGTGTGTGCCATATCTCACTATTGAGATATGGATGTACATTTAATAAGATAAGGATGTGCCATATCTCACACTAGGAATAAGGATGTGCCTTATAATTAATTTACTTATATAACAAGGGGTAATACTTATCCCACAGTAGAGAAACATACATACTATTGTTAGGTCTGTGGTAAGGATGAGGATGAACCCGTTTTAAGATAAGAATGTGTTTAGTCTTTAGTCCCATTTAAGTTAAAATGATGTACATTTGATAAGATAAGGATGTGCCTTATTTCATTATAGGGATAAGGATGTGCCTTATTTCATTATAGGGATAAGTATGTGCCTTATTTCATTATAGGGATACGAATGTGCTTAATTCATTATAGGGATAAGGATGTGCCTTATTTCATTATAGGGATATGGATGTGCCTTATTTCATTATATGGATAAGGATGTGCCTTATTTCATTATATGGATAAGGATGTGCCTTATTTCATTTTCATTATATGGATAAGGATGTGCCTTATTTCATTATATGGATAAGGATGTGCCTTATTTCATTATATGGATAAGGATGTGCCTTATTTCATTTTCATTATATGGATAAGGATGTGCCTTATTTCATTATATGGATAAGGATGTGCCTTATTTCATTATATGGATAAGGATGTGCCTTATTTCATTTTCATTATATGGATAAGGATGTGCCTTATTTCATTATAGGGATATGGATGTGCCTTATTTCATTATATGGATAAGGATGTGCCTTATTTCATTATATGGATAAGGATGTGCCTTATTTCATTTTCATTATATGGATAAGGATGTGCCTTATTTCATTATAGGGATATGGATGTGCCTTATTTCATTATAGGGATAAGGATGTGCCTTATTTCATTATGGGGATAAGGATGTGCCTTATTTCATTATAGGGATAAGGATGTGCCTTATTTCATTATAGGGATAAGGATGTGCCTTATTTCATTATAGGGATAAGGATGTGCTTATTTCATTATAGGGATAAGAATGTGCCTTTGACGATGAAATTATGTTGAATATTTGTTTGTTATCGGCAGTCAATATTGTAAAAATAAAATAATATTGATAAAGTACTGCGATGCAACTGTCAATATACTTTAAATAAAGTAGTTATGAAAATATCGACACTTTCTTATTTCTTATATTTCCAAATGGACAATTTAAAATTTATGTATTAAATGATTGTCAGACTGGTCATTGGTTGACACTGACAAAACTATACTACTCAAAATTTGCTAAGCACCAAGATTTCAATTCGACATTTTACGGTGGCTGGTTTTACCAATAGCACAAAACTCAATTAATTTTGTTCTACGATATTAATTTATGTGAAATTTATTATTTTATTGTCAAAAATTGATTAGTGAACAACTCTCTTGGGTATGTATGCATATCACCCTGAAAAATACAGTTTCACGCGGTATTTGGGATGAAAGGGTTTGGTGCTACTTTCAGTAGTATATGTACACTCAAGTGATATGAAAACGCAACACGGGAATTTCCGCTATATATTGTATATACTGCACACTTAATTGCACATAATATTCCAAAGAAATCCCAAGATGTTTTTTAAAAAGGAAGTTGCAGTTAACTAGAGAAAGGACACAACTGTGATGGTGTAGACGTTTTAATCACACTACACGTTGTAACAAGAACTTCATAAATGTTATACAAGAACTTCATAAATGTTGATCCCCGTGTGGTTGCCGGGGTAGAATACAACCACTGCAAACACACCGTCACATGCAGAGGGGTAGGACCCCCCCCCCATTCATATTTATTTTGTCATTTTTTGTTCATGCTCATTAAAGGTCTTCATCATGACCCCTGCATTGTTTCAGGTGCCATCTCGCTCACATCACTAAGAGCAGTGGCAGAAAAACAATAAACGTGGCTCCAGTGTAAATGGAGTTTTTACGATAGAATTTGCAGCAACTCTGCAGTTCAGGGTGAGAAGGTTCTAGGCCCATTTTCCATATTTTATCTCGATGTACATGGAAGATGAGCCTGGCATGTTCATGCCTGTTAGGCGCCATATAACCTGTAATGTGTTGGTGCGCCTTAAAACCCCAATTCAATTCAATTCAATTCATAAATGTTGAAGTAGCTCTTTGAAAAATTGAGCTAGTTCAGTACTGTATTTAACGTAAATAGTTTGCAAAATGTTGCATCCTAAGTTTGCTCACATGATTGAGCCAAACGCGTACTCTGTGAATAATGCAACATCGAAGGAATACTATTTGCTGTATTATTTGTTGTTTTAGTATTTTTTCCAAAAGGAAAGGTCTTACGTAGCCATGTACCATTCGATTAAAAGCAGCATATTGTACATACAATATATAGCGGAAATTCCCGTGTTGCGTTTTCATATCACTTCAGTGTAGATAGATCACTTTACAAGCATAACTTCAAAACTACTGATGGCATTGCAATGAAACTCCATACAATAAAACCGGACAATGAGAGGAAGTGCAGAGTGCAGAGTGCAAGAACCGTAGCTCTGTCATCATTCAAATTAAAGTTATTGCAATTTTATACTTAGAATTTCTTTTTGGAGCTTCTTTAACCAAAACTGTATGGGATTGCAATGAAACTTCATACAATGGTAGAGGGCAATGAGAGGAAGTACAGAGTGCAAGAACCGTAACTCTGTAATCATTCCAATTAAAGTTATTGCCCTTTGTAATTTTACACTTAGAATTCTTGTCCGGAACATAACTTCAAAACTGCTTATGGGACTGCAATGAAACTTCATACAATGATAACATTTTGATATGTAAAATGCCAAGCCGGTGCCCTTATTGGGATCACTCATCGTCCGCCGTCATCCGTCGTTAACTTCTGCTTCAAACAACCTCCTCAGAAACCGCTAAGCCAATTTTGACCAAACTTCACATGGATGGTTCTTAGATAATTTGTTTTTAAAATTTGTTAAAAGTAGGTCCGCGCAATATTCAAGATGGCCACCATTACCATAAAAGATCGAAACCTTAAAAAATCTCAAGAAACGCTAGACAGTTTTTCTTTTAAAACAATTGCCAAGGCCTAGACTATCAAATGAAGTCCCGGGGGTCAGAAATGGCCATACCCTGGGGGTCAAAAGTTTGTATATTGAGATTTTGCATGTTTTACATTGACTAAATGTATAGGAGAAAAATAAAAAAATCTTCTCTGAAACCACAAGGCACAGAGCTGTCATATTACATGTAGGATCAGCTTATGGTCCTCTGCAATGTTTGTTCAAATGGTGACCCTGGGGTCCAATTTGGCCCTGCCCCGGGGGATACAGTTTTACGCAGACTTATATAGGGGAAAAATTAAATCTTCTCTGAAACTACAAGAGCCAGAGCCAGAGGTTGTATTTACTATAAGTTTATGATCCTCTACCAAGTTTTTTCAAATGGTGACCCTGGGTTCACATCTGGCTCTGACCCAACGGTCACATGTTGTACATAGACTGATATAGGGAAAAACTTAAAAAATCTTCTCTGAAACTACAAGAGCCAAAGTTTTAATATTTTGCATTTATTATAAGCTTATGGTCGTCTAGAAGACACAAGGGTTTAATATTTTGCATTTACTATAAGCTTATGATCCTCTACCAAGTTTGTTCAAACTTTGACCCTGGGATCACATTTGGCCCTGCCCAAGGGCTCACATGTTTTACATAGGATTATATAGGGAAAACCTTTAAAACATCTTCTCTGCATTTACTATAAGTTTATGGTCCTCTACCAATCTTGTCCCAATAGAGACACTGGGGTCACATTTTGCCCCACCCCAGGGGTCACATTTTTTACATAGACTTATATAGGAAAAAAACTAAAAACAAATTTTCTCTGAAACTGGGACGAAAATGATAGAGCCCTGTCTGAAATTACAAGAGCGAGAGGTTTACTTTTTTGCATTTACTATTTACTATATTCCTTTACCAAGCTTGTTCAAATGATGACCCTGGGGTCACATTTGGCACCGCCCCAGCGGTACATAGACTTGTATAGGGAAACAATCTTCTCTGAAACTACAAGACCCAAGGGTTTAATATTTTGCATTTACTATTAGCTTATGATCCTCTACCATGTTTGTTCAAATGGTTACCCTGAGGTCATATCTGTCCTCACCTGGAGGTCACAGTTTTACCTAGAATTATATAGGGAAGATCTTTAAAAAATCATCTTCTCAGAAGTGAATGATCAAACCGCTTGGTCAATTTTGACCAAGCTTAATATGAGCAGTAGGAACGCCAGCACTTTGTCGGATGAATATCTATTAAACACGGTCACATGATAAAATAGATAACACACTGACATTTTCGATGAAATTGACACCTCGCATATATAAACTCTGATTGTGACAAAACGCAAACATGGAGCGTAGGCAAAATATAATCACAAACTACATTGATCGGACATAATTGTTATAACGTTATTTTATCCCATTATTTCATAATTTTCATAAAGTAACATCAAAATAAACTGATCAATCAGTGACCAGAAATCTGACAGACCTCTAAATCTGGTAGGTGATAAACCTTGCTAATACCAACACTTTTATTAGATCTGTGGTTTAACCAAGTTTACACGGGAAGGTGTATTAAAACGTTTTACACCCTTGAAGAACCCCTACATCACATATATGCACCCCTACAGAACCCTAGAAGCACCATTGCAGCAACCTAGATGCACCCCCACAACATCCCTACAGTATCCACACAGTACCTCCACAGTACCGCTACAGTACCCCACAGTACCCTGATAGTTCCATTGCAGTACCCCCACAGTAACGTGACAGAAAATAGTCAAATCAACGGCAGTGTGTTGTTATAATTTTACATTCTCCTGTATTGACAGGATTTGAAAACAAAACGTTTAAAATGATACCAAGCATGTGTACATTAGACTTAAAATGTGAAAAAATGACCATTTTTAGGTTATCAAGCACGATAGGATTCGGTCCATTATTAGGTAGTTATGGGTATTTAGGACATGTAAAATGCCAAGCCAGCTCCCTGGTTAGGACCAATCAAAGTCTACCATTATGTCAAGTGATCCCGAAACATGAAACAGTAATTTCACCGTAACTGTAAGAGATAGGTAAACAAAAGTGTACATTTTGGAATCAGCGTGAACAGATCTATCAAATGGTATCAGTTTTAAATGGTTTGAATTACAAAATTAAAACGGTTTTTAAACTGCCCTTATGCAATAACTCTAAAAGTAAACATAATCAACGCGAGAACCCTAGGTTTATTTGAAAGTTTTTTCTGAGATTTATTAGAAAATGAAATAAAATTGAACATTAGACATTAAATGATACCCTACTAATTTTTAAAATAAGTATAAAGTCGAACAGGAAATGCAGCTTTCGCAAAACACAGTAAACCCAAAAACACGCAAAACGACAAACATGAATGGCAATATTAATAAGGAATAAAGTCATATGACTTCACAAACACAAAAAGGGTTGACAATAGGGCTACCGCCTTGGAACGGTCAGTGGCAAAAAAGGACGCTGAGGGTTTAAAACAGGTTCTAGGGTGCACCAAAACTCACACTTACCTTACTGTCATCCCTATATATGAGAAATCCCCGTCATGAACTATTCTCAAACCAACAAGGCAGCATTAATAGGCAATATAAGTAAAACAAAAAGATGCTCGTATATATATAAATACAAAACAAGTGCAATAGCCTAGAAAGCCACAACGAATGTACTCAATGACTTGGCAGAGAATAAACCATTGAGGGCACAACAAGACAAGATTGCAGACAAACATCAAACGTCACAGTCCTTTTAGGCTTTTAGGTAGACGTCCCGAGTTCCTGAGATAAAACATTGACGTAATGGAGGCGTCAAACAATAATTATGTTATTAGCTGCTTTATCAGCAGGAACTAAATCCAACTTATTATGAAATTCCTGGATTCCCGATTTTAAATTACGAAATGCAAAATCTAGGTCTAGTGGGAAGTAGGGAGGGGTTATGTATGAATATAACTCTTGTATGATGTAAAAATAGTCCAAGTAGAAAGGGAGTAGGGTCAGCATGTTCTCTACGACACCATTTAAAAGTTGAAATCATCGTAATTTCCAAACAAACGTTTCAGATTTGTTTATACCATCCGATAGCGCGTGAAATTCCGAGGGTATATAGTTATATGTAGATAGGTAAAAAAATGTTGAAAATATACGCAAATAACTTGTATAACGTATAAACATGACCCTATAACTGCCTGTTAACATTTACGATTTAATCCCCTAAAGGTCAAACGTTAATCCGGGCCGTTACCCGGGCGATTTAATATTTAAAGTAAATAAATGATTATCTTTCTATAGAAACGGTTTCAGTGACTTGTTAAGCCTAGTTCAAATCACAATTTCTGGACAATACTACTGTGTATACTGTACCAACATGTACACAAATGAGATATAGGGTCTATAGAAACCACACCGTCCAAACGCAATGGTATCGTATGTCCACACTGTACTACAAACAAGGAGCAATATTTAATTAATTTTACAATGAAAAAGACAAAATACAACATGAAGAGCCCTTTTGTGTTTGTGATGTCCCTTGCATTTATTATTACTTTTGCCTTCTTGTTTGTCTGTTTGCGTGTTTGTTTCTGTATTTCGTGGTTAACTGTCCTCCTGGAATGCTACTTTCCCTGCCCGATCTTTTTATATTTCTTTTTACCGACTTGGAACGGTCAGTAGGCAATACATCCTACAGGTTAGCTTGAATCGATTGTACGTGTATCCTCGATATGATCCTGTCTTCAGCGCACAAATAGACAAGACAGTGTAAACAAAACAAAACATATCCCATCAAAAGGAATTCTCTAACAATAAAGTCCACATCCAGAGAAGCTAACAAAAGAAAACACTTAGATGTTGTTGTAAAGATATATAAAATACAAAATAAGAAACATCTCAGGATGTATCCAGAATTGTAATGAACAACCACAGCAGTTGCAGCTAAAGAGAAAATCTAGGGTACGAAAGCTCATGCACATACCTCCCTTGGTACTTGTTATGAAGAATATGACTTGTAACCCTGATTTTCTTTCCAAATATAAAAGTAATTTAAGAACTCTTATGCGACAAGGACTATCACAACCTGACTTCTATGATGATATGAATTACAATCTTCGTAAGATCCTTGGTCATGATCATTTTCATACTTTCTTTGTTAAACTTGTTAAAATGTTTATCAAAAGAGGTTATGACCCTATCATATTGCAACGCACTGCATGCTTGGTGATGGACCCATTTACAGTTCGCCACTATGCTTTCCTCTTTAGTTTTGCGATGACCGGACAGGCTGTGGACCCTATGATGACGTCTACCGAAAGCCCAAAAGGACGGTGACGTTTTATGTTTGCAATTTTGTCTTGGCGTGCCCTCAATGATTTATTCTCTTGTTGCTCAGGCTTCTGCCAAGTCATTGAGTACCTTCTTTGTGGCTTTCTAGGCTATTGTTTTTTTGTATTTATATATACACGAGCATCTTTGTGTTTTACTTATATTGCCTATTAATGCTGCCTTGTTGGTTAGAGAATAGTTCATGGTGGGGATTTCTTTATCTACACTGTCCCGTTTTATTGGGATGACAGTAGGGTAAGTGTGAGGTTTGGTGCGCTCTAGAACCTGGTTTAAACACCCAGCGGCCGTTCTTGCCACTGCCAAGGCGGTAGCCCTATTGTCAACCCTTTTGTGTTTGTGACACGTATGCCTTTATGCCTGTTCGACGTTTATACTTATTTTTATTAACATTGCCATTCATGTTTGTCTTTTTGCATGCTTTTGGGATTACTGTGTTCTGTGAAAGCTGCATTTCCTGACTTTTATATTTATTTCTATTAAATATAGAGGACATTTCATAAGTGATCATGGAGGTGTTCAGATTTCTTGAATTTTAGAAATTTAACTGAGTGTTGTAAATATTTTAGAGTTTCTGAATTCAACCGTAGGCAAACTGGATTCAGACGTCCGACTCTTTGACTTGGATGTATGTTGACTGTCTTCAGCCATGGCCTTACTACAGCTAGTTATCAGAGCACATTCGATAATCTATCACAGTCTAAATGTGTTTTGTTCTTATATTTGGTAAAATTACTGTTTCCAATTATAACAGACGTAATAATGTTTCATTTAAAATATAGTGTAAATAATTGATTGTCTACGTATAAAAGGATTTGGATATATACAGAGAAGGTAAGTGGTATTTCTACAACAATCTGATTGGTCCGTTTTTGCTATTTAGATGTCACATGTCATCCCTATTTATAGAAGTACATGTTCCAACATGTCGAATCCTGTGTTCAAAGTGTTGGAATAATAGAGGGTTTCCGTTCCATTGTTCATGTTCTTTATTGCGGTCGGAGGTAAATTCACCGTGTCAAATTATTTTGTTCGAGCATCCTGGCACAAATCCCCTTTGTGGTTTTTTATACAAAGATATATCCTGTCGCACACTGTGGATTAAGTCCATGTGTCAATACCTTTTGTTCGAACGTCCTGTCATTAAGCCCCTTTGCGTTTTTATACAAAAGGCACTCTAACAACTTGTCTCTATAATGTCCACTGATTAAGTCGAAATATCAATACTTTTTGTTCGAACATCCTGGCACTAATCCTTTCGTATCGATGAACCAAACCACTGGTTTAACTGGATTCAACATTGCGCAAGAAATACATTACAGTGTTATAACGTGCGTGTTGTAATATGTATTTATAAAGCACAATCAACAACAATCATAGATCACTGAATAAATGAAAACAATTATTGAAAAGGTCATTTCAAATGGTTCTATTATGTTTATTTTAAAAGAATTATAATGCATTCTACCTATTTCTGTAACGCCCCGTCCTTTTCTTAACAGTATTAGAAAATATATTCAATGACATTATTAACAATACAAACTAAAAATCTCTTTTCATCATTATGGCGTTTAATATCAATATAAAATTATACTCCTGAAAATAATTTAAGGACCACAAAAAAGAACGGTATACAGTTATTTCATGGGTGTTATGGTAACAGTCAAAACTATTGTCCCAAGGTATCGGGGACGACCTGTGAAACTGTTGCCCTCGGACAGCTCCCCGGGTCGTCCCCGATACCGAGGGACAATAGTTGTGACTGTTCCAAAAACACCAATGAAATAACTGTTTTATTACCGAATTCTCTATATAATCAGTTATTGCAAATCGGGATTCTTTTGAGTTAGCTTTAGGAAAACAATAAAAGTTTAATGATTTAATTATATTTCATAATCGCTAATTCAGGCCATATGGCTACGCTGAGGTACACCGAGGCAGTTACTACGGTAGAAGTTTGTGAATGTACATACTTTACATATAAACAACTTGATTATCGAAAATTATTATCCATCATCTTATGTTTGTGGTGTCATATCTATAGCCTTTATTTATCCATGTACTTGTTTTTTGGGTGATGTTTGTTGGTTGAGTGTTGTCCTTGAACACCGGAGTTTTATATCTTAGATTATCAAATATTTAAATTTACAACTGTAATTATTAATCCAGGATTATTTAAACTGGTTACCTGTTTGCATTTATTTACATTATACAATCTGGAGTCAGTTTCCTGGTTTCTTTATTATACTACGATATGTTTACATATATACTCTACAACTGATAATATGCAAAAACAGTTTGCTTTAAACTAATCAAATAATTAACAATAATGAAGTTGTGTTGAAAAACGCCGTGATTTTTCACAGAAAACAAATCAAAGTGTCCCTTAAATAATGAATGCTGTTTTTTCGAGTTTTCATGTGTGCAAACATTACTCAGCATATTAACTTTTCCATAAAACACCCAAACTGCATTTCTAAATTAACGTACACCCAAACTACATTTCTAAAGTAACGTAAATACACTTAAGTAACGTAAATACACTAAAGTTACGTCAATACACAGGTATATCTGTTAGTAAACGTACAGCTGATCGATACCTGAAAAAAGCCACTATCGTTTCTTTTCAATTTGCACGTCATGGGCATAGCTGGTCGCTTCGAAGTCGTAGGCCCAATCAATTGAGCACCACATATGCAAAAATGTGGGTGCTTCCCCCCTCCCCCACCCACTCCCCCGAATACTCCTTCATTTTAGACCCGAGTACTGAATACTATTTAACATGGATAACCCGAGTACTGAATACTATTTTAACCCGGGCCGTGGGTACTAAATACTCTCTAACTTTGCCCTGAATACTGCGTAACAAAATGAGGGAAACAGCCCCATTTTGATTGTTCAACTTTTCTTCGTATTCTACCATAGGTTTGAATATAGACTTATTAGTATTGGTGAAATATAATCATCAGTTAGTAATATGCAAAAACAATTTGCTTTATACAACTTTTATAATTAATATTAATGATTAAACAAATCAAGTTATGTAGAAAAACTAACGGGACGCCGCGAGTTTACAATCAAAGTACTAACAGTACTGCAAAAGCAAGGTTTGATTAGGAAAGACTGTATGAATATTTGCACGATTGGAAAATTTGACATAGTTTTAGCCAACTTGGCGATCTTGGGCGACCTACAAAAATCTTAGAGGGTCGATCCATTCCAAATATATTGTGATCAATTGTCATTAAACTGTTTCAATTCTAGACTAGAATATTATTTTATGAAATTGCTGATGGATAGCCAGATTTGTGTGTTATGGCCAAACTGTCACTCAAGATGACCTCCATGTCTAAAATTATGTCATTTACAGAGTGGCGTGTATTAAGTGGTCTTCCGGGAACAAGATGCACAAGAGGGCCTGTATCACTCTACTGGCTTGAATAGTCTAAGGCCTACTGGAAAACAAATCCTGTAGTAGCTTCACATTTGTTTTTTGTGCCCTGCTATTGATTTAGGACTGATATATGCAGCTCTACATGTTTTATGAACAAAAAAGTCTACATTTCGAAATAGTATACGATATGCAAAATCCTCCAACCCTCTTACCCACACACCCTTCATTTAATGCATTTCTAGCGTTTTCAGAATGTTCATATCTGGGGAAAAGTTGTAGGCCCGGGCCTGCAGAGCCTATAAGCAGCTACGACACCACACGTAATGAATTCTGTTCGTGTCGAATGGACTGTGACTTGGTTTTCGTCGGTTTAATTTATCTACTACTAAACTATGTGTTATGGCCTCTCATAGGTATTAACTGTTAAAATGAGTACATCAGGATTTTTCTAGAAATATTTTAAATTATAAAAAAATTCCAATTCATGATAAAACACTTATATCCATCAAAATATGATGTTCGAACCATATTGTTAAGGTTTAAACTTCGAATACACCGTACAGCTATGACGGAATCGGGCATAAATGCTGAAAATAACCCTGGTGCGTAACCTAGGATAGCACGTATTACTGTACAGAATGAATTTCCTTGTAACTAAGGGGTCATTTTTAGGATCATTCATTATGTTTAGGCGCTTTAAAATAAAACTATTATTATTTGTCAATTTTAAGTCGGACCCCTAGACCCCTTTGAAAAGCCTGATGTACTCCCTTTAAGTACATGGTCCCGGTCTGCTTAATCGTACATTGGTCTAGTCTCGTCCAATGATTTACGTGCCAATGATGCTTCTAACACTGAAATTGTACATTTCGTCAAAAATACATTAGGGAGGAATGGACCCTATTCAACAATTTAAGGGTAGGCATGTGAACTGTATATATTTGTAAATTTGAAGATATTTGCGATTTAAATCTAAATTTTGTTGTGTCGTCATGTAAATACGTTTTTAATAATAACATATCAAATATGGCTATTTTGACGTTTTTCCATAAAAGTTGCGTTGTACTGAATTGTTAACGTTTAAACATTACCCACTGTTAGGCTAGTCACATGCAATTATTTTTTATATCAAACTGTTCGTCTTGTTAAGACCTTTCATCTGATATATAAATGATATCATTTAAATAAAGCTGTAAAATATACAAGTTTAATCTGTGCTAGAGAATTTAATTTCCTATCGGAATATAAAATAAAAAGTGCTGGTCATCCGAATATTTTTTCAGTACTCTTGTTTTATTGACCACAATACCCTTCGAAAAAGACGGCTCTGTCGACGTCGCGTCATGAAGATAAGCGACTATTTTGATCTCGGGGGGGGGGGGGGGGTGGTGGGAGGGGGCCTGGGATTTTCCTTCGAGCCGGAATAAAAAAAAAATCATTTCTTGAAAGCCGGGATTTTTATTTCGCCTAATACACTGGCCAGAATATTTTTTTTCGTGAACTTGAAAGCCAGAATATTTTTTTTTAAAGTTTTACTATTCGTAGAATAAGAAGAGCTGTTGTAGATCTACTCAACATCTGCGTCGTCAGGTTGGTTTTTAGTTGTTAGCCAAGTCCTGTTATTTCAGCAACCACTGGTCAGTGAAACTTGAAATATATCACCAGTACCATCAAGGACACTGGTAGACACAGGTTACATAACTCTGTATGGCATTTAAGCAAAAGCATGTTATTTTATTACTTTGAATTTGTAGTTAAAGTTCTTTTTTTGACAAGGTCTATTATTTTAACAATTTAAAGTCGTACATCAACAAAACTTCAGTAAAGCTTGGAATATCAAGGGCACTAGTAGACACATGTTCCATATTAATTCTGTATTTCAAAATGCTGGTAAAAGTTTTTAGGCAAGTCCTTTATTTCAATAGGTGATTGTGAATTATTAATACAACTTCAGTAAAACGTGAATGCTAGCAGACACATGTTCCATAACTCTGTATTGCATTTTAGCAAAAGTATGGCCCTTTTTCTGGATTAATATTTTCTGTATTGTATTTTAGAAAATGTGTAGGCTATAATTTTCGACTTAGAATTGCTTTTATTTTATTTGTTGGCAAGTCCATTTTTTTCAATTACCCACTAGCCATATATCTCAGCCAAAGGAGCTTGACAAGTGTCATCACTTACAGACATAATCATGTTTCATAACTTTTTATTTCATTTTAGCCAGATGATATTTTTTTTTTCAATTTAGAGTTTCAGTTAAAGTTTTTTAAGCAGCTTCATATATTTCAATGAAACCACTGCATACATCCAATAACATTTATTATGGCAAGCCTGTATATATCATTAGCCCCATAAGCCCCACACCTTCCCCACTCCTGCACCACCACCACCATCACGCCAGATAGACAAATATTTATTATATTCTTCAGTTACCATGTCTGCATCCATCCATCCTCTTTCATCCCCTTCCCAACACCCTCCTCTCAACCCCATCTCCAATGTAAATATTGTATTATTTCTGTGTTTTTTTCCTATTCAGTAACATTTCACTTCCCCTCCCCACCCTCTTCAAGTTCATATTCTTTCTGGGGTATTGAAGGTCTTGCTTTGATACTTGGTATATATGTTCACTGACACCCCCACCCCGCACCCCTACACCCTCACCTCAGTCGCCACCACCTATTAACCTCCACAATTAAGACTTGACCTTGTGAATGAACTGCCACCATGGTTGGTGAGACAGAAGTGTCAGTGACCTTGTTTAAAATTGACCTTGAATAGTGGAAAATGCTGTCCTTTCGACAGCTCTTTTGTTTAATATGGATCTTTCCATATTTGGTGGATAGAACTTCATGTGCTGGTGTTAATATTTAGTTATGCTTGTACTTGTCTGTTTTCTATGTGAGCCCCGTTTTGCTCTTCTGAATTATGAATTGATTGGACGTTTTGCTTGGTAGGGGGTCGTTTTGTACTGGGCAATGACTACCATGTTCCATATCATTCTTATTAACACTGGCATATAGTGCATGGCTTTGTCTGTAACCTGGTATTGCATGTGGCTGAAGCTGCTTCTTAAGTCCATTTACTTGTTGAAGATATTCACAAAGTCCATCGCATTAGTATCAGGACCCTTGTATTGTAATACTATCATGACCACTGCATACTACATTGATTACTAACATGCCCAAAGTACATCACATCTATAACTGTCATGGCTACTCTTTACCTCATTTTCTACTACCATGACCACTGTATATCACAAGTATTACTATCATGACCACTGTATATCACATTTAGTACTACCATGACTACTAAGACTAAATACCACATTTATTACTACCATGACCACCGAGTAACCTCATTCATTATTACCATGACCACTGAATACCCCATGTATTACTACCATGAGCTATGCATACTACATTTATTACTACCATGACCACAGATACCATATTTATTAATAATACACCTCGTGTCAAATATCCATGTTCAATGTTCAAAGACTGTTATTTTCCCATTTTTGTAATATCGCATATCGCTTGTAATGTGGAGTGAGTCACTGAATTATAATATTTTTTTGTAATGTCACCCCAGTATAATACTATCTTACGATTGTGAAGTCAAAACAATTTTATAATTATGTATTGGGATGTCCAATGCTGAAAAGTGTGTCTTAGCATAACTGTAACACAAATGAAAAAGTGAACATTTACTAAAATGGCTGACACAGTTTGCACAACTTTCTAAAGATGATTTGAAGTTTACTCCTGAGTTCACAGCTGAAGATTCCGAAAGAACATAAAGAACCATCCGCCAAAAAATGTTTTCTAGGTGCTAAGAATAGTGATTTTGAACAGAGAGAAGTGACCATGTATTTCAAAGGAATATTTAGCAGAACCAAATATCTTTTTCAAACATATTTTTCAGTATAATAAAATAAA
>JAWPHD010022270.1:0-25632 GCA_037043455.1 Cyrtodaria siliqua
ATGTATGCATGGGGTTTAATGTATGTATCTATGGGGTTTAATGTATGTATGTATGGGGTTTAATGTATGTATGCATGGGGTTTAATGTATGTATGCATGGGGTTTAATGTATGTATCTATGGGGTTTAATGTATGTATGTATGGGGTTTAATGTATGTGTGCATGGGGTTTAATGTATGTATGCATGGGGTTTAATGTATGTATGCATGGAGTTTAATGTATGTATGCATTGGGTTTAATGTATGTGTGTATGGGGTTTAATGTATGTATGCATGGGGTTTAATGTATGTATGCATGGGGTTTAATGTATGTATGCATGGGGTTTAATGTATGTATGCATGTATGTACAGGGTTTAATGTATGTATGTATGGGTTTAATGTATGTATGCATGGGGTTTAATGTATGGGGTTTAATGTATGTATGCATGGTGTTTAATGTATGTATGCATGGGGTTTAATGTACGTTTGTATGGGGTTTAATGTATGTATGCATGGGGTTTAATATATATATATATATGTATGTGGTTTAATGTATGTATGCATGGGGTTTAATGTATGTATGTATGAGGTATAACGTATGTGTGTATGGGGTTTAATGTATGTATGCATGGGGTTTAATGTATGTATGTATGGGGTTTAATGTATGTGTGTATGTGGTTTAATGTATGTATGCATGGGGTTTAATGTATGTATGTATGGGTTTAATGTATGTATGCATGGGGTTTAATGTATGTATGCATGGGGTTTAATGTATGTATGCATGGGGTTTAATGTATGTATCTATGGGGTTTAATGTATGTATGTATGGGGTTTAATGTATATATGTATGGGGTTTAATGTATGTATGCATGGGGTTTAATGTATGTATGTATGGGGTTTAATATATATATATGTATGGGATGTAATGTATGTATGCATGGGGTTTAATGTATGTATGTATGGGTTTAATGTATATATGTATGGGGTTTAATGTATGTATGCATGGGGTTTAATGTATGTATGTATGGGGTTTAATGTATGTATGCATGGGGTTTAATGTATGTATGCATGGGGTTTAATGTATGTATCTATGGGGTTTAATGTATGTATGTATGGGGTTTAATGTATGTGTGCATGGGGTTTAATGTATGTATGCATGGGGTTTAATGTATGTATCTATGGGGTTTAATGTATGTATGTATGGGGTTTAATGTATGTGTGCATGGGGTTTAATGTATGTATGCATGGGGTTTAATGTATGTATGCATGGGGTTTAATGTATGTATGCATTGGGTTTAATGTATGTGTGTATGGGGTTTAATGTATGTATGCATGGGGTTTAATGTATGTATGCATGGGGTTTAATGTATGTATGCATGGGGTTTAATGTATGTATGCATGTATGTACAGGGTTTAATGTATGTATGTATGGGGTTTAATGTATGTATGCATGGGGTTTAATGTATGGGGTTTAATATGTATGCATGGTGTTTAATGTATGTATGCATGGGGTTTAATGTACATTTGTATGGGGTTTAATGTATGTATGCATGGGGTTTAATATATATATATATATGTATGGGGTTTAATGTATGTATGCATGGGGTTTAATGTATGTATGTATGAGGTATAACGTATGTGTGTATGGGGTTTAATGTATGTATGCATGGGGTTTAATGTATGTATGTATGTATGTATGTATGTATGTATGGGGTTTAATGTATGTATGTATGGGGTTTAATGTTTGTATGTATGGGGTTTAATGTATCTGTGTATGTGGTTTAATGTATGTATGCATGGGGTTTAATATATATATGTATGGGGTTTAATGTATGTATGCATGGGGTTTAATGTATGTATGTATGGGGTTTAATATATATATATGTATGGGATGTAATGTATGTATGCATGGGGTTTAATGTATGTATGTATGGGGTTTAATGTATGGGGTTTAATGTATGTATGCATGTGATTTAATGTATGTATGTATGGGGTTTAATGTATGTATGTATGGGGTTAAATGTATGTGTGTATGGGGGTTAATGTATGTATGTATGGGGTTTAATATATATATGTATGGGGTTTAATGTATGTATGCATGGGGTTTAATGTATGTATGTATGGGGTTTAATATATATATATGTATGGGATGTAATGTATGTATGCATGGGGTTTAATGTATGTATGTATGGGGTTTAATGTATATATGTATGGGGTTTAATGTATGTATGCATGGGGTTTAATGTATGTATGTATGGGGTTTAATGTATGTATTTATGGGGTTAAATGTATGTGTGTATGGTGTTTAATGTATGTATCTATGGGGTTTAATGTATGTATGCATGGGGTTTAATGTATGTCTGCATGGGGTTTAATATATATATATGTATGGGATTTAATGTATGTATGCATGGGGTTTAATGTATGTATGTATGGGGTTTAATGTATATATGTATGGGGTTTAATGTATGTATGTATGGGGTTTAATGTATGTATGTATGGGGTTAAATGTATGTGTGTATGGGGTTAAATGTATGTATCTATGGGGTTTCATGTATGTATGCATGGGGTTTAATGTATGTCTGCATGGGGTTTAATATATATATATATGTATGGGGTTTAATGTATGTATGTATGGGGATTAATATATATATATGTATGGGGTTTAATATATGTATGCATGGGGTGTAATGTATGTATGTGTGAGGTTTAATGTATGTGGTTTAATGTATGTATATGTATGGGGTTTAATGTATGTATGCATGGGGTTTAAGGTATTTATGCATGGGGTTTAATGTATATATGTATGGGGTTTAATGTTTGTATGTATGGGGTTTAATGTATGTATGTATGGGGTTTAATGTATGTATGCATGGGGTTTAATGTATATATGTATGGGGTTTAAAGTTTGTATGTATGGGGTTTAATGTATGTATGCATGGGGTATAATATATATATGTATGGGGTTTAATGTATGTATGCATGGGGTTTAATGTATTTATGCATGGGGTTTAATGTATATATGTATGGGGGTTTAATGTTTGTATGTATGGGGTTTAATGTATGTATGCATGGGGTTTAACGTTTGTATGTATGGGGTTTAATGTTTGTATGTATGGGGTTTAATGTATGTGTGTATGGGGTTTAATGTATGTGTGCATGGGGTTTAAAGTTTGTATGTATGGGGTTTAATGTATGTATGTATGGGGTTTAATGTGTGTATGTATGGGGTTTAATGTATGTATGTATGGGGTTTAATGTATGTATGTATTGGGTTTAATGTATGTATGCATGGGGTTTAAAGTTTGTATGTATGGGGTTTAATGTTTGTATGTATGGGGTTTTATGTATGTATGTATGCATGGGGTTTAATGTATGTATTGTATATATGGGGATTAATGTATGTATGTATGTATGTATGGGGTTTAATGTATGTATGTATGCATGGTGTTTAATGTATGTATGTATGTATGGGGTTTAATGTATGTGTGTATGGGGTTTAATGTATGTATGTATGGAGTTTAATGTATGTGTGCATGGGGTTTAATGTATGTATGCATGGGGTTTAATGTATGTGTGTATGAGGCTTAATGTATGTATGTATGGGGTTTAATGTATGTATGTATGGGGTTCAATGTATGTGTGTATGGGGTTTAATGTATGTATCTTTGTATGTATGGGGTTTAATGTATGTATGCATGGGGTTTAATGTATGTATGGGGTTTAATGTATATATGCATGGGGTTTAATGTCGCCTTTAACAATCGTTCATTCATATCATGACAATGCTCAACAATATTGTGCTGCCAGACTGGAATACCACACATGACAATACCCCACCCAGTCACAATATTAGACTGACATGGCCATACCTAGAACTACCCTTTATATGCTGAACGTCATGCAATTTAAAATTCCATTTTGCATGCATTTTGACAATATAAAACAACATAGTATTAATTAGGGACAGATAGCAATCTTGATATATATTTTTTTAATTGATATACAGCGTCTCATTAGTTTTTCTACATAACGTGCATATTTGAAAATCGTTCATAATAATTATTTGGAAAGTTCAAAACAAATTGTTTTTGCACAAAAATTGAAAAGTTCAAAAATGTATCACCTTTTATGTGATTACATGCAACCAGGTTCAAAGTCAAAATGCCTGGATTAACCCTTAGCCCGCTATGAATATATAATGGACTGTCCTTTCTTCAAATTTAGACCATTCCATTTATGTTATAAAGGGGTGTTTTGGAGAAATGACTGATGAATAGCCGGAGTTACTCGCAGGCTGATCTGAGTTTACAGTGGACGCAAAGGCTATTGTAGTCGCCCTAAGCAGGCTAAGGGTTAATAAATCAAGGTGCTAGTTTTAATACTTTTTGATTATTTCAAGATTGCTGCATGTCCGTTTAAGTGCAGTACTGGGATAACTCTGGCGGAAAATACAGAAACATCATTCAAAAGTGAAAGAGTATTAATTATAACCATTGCAAATATTACACTCGACTTCCAACCGACTTACAGATTCTTCTTCAATATCGTTGTTTACTTCAACGTTTACCTGGAAGAAGTTATTGAGGCAAAACTTAACAAGAGCGCCACCTAACGGGGCACTATGCGCCCGTTGTATACCATACC
Source organism: Cyrtodaria siliqua (assembly GCA_037043455.1). NCBI lineage: Eukaryota > Metazoa > Mollusca > Bivalvia > Adapedonta > Hiatellidae > Cyrtodaria > Cyrtodaria siliqua. The sequence goes on from JAWPHD010022270.1 coordinate 4,627, forward strand.
TGGTCCGTACAAGACATTATTGGCAAGAATTACAACTTGTTTTTTTCAGCGGAAGATGCAACTATTTCATCGAGTGAGCTGACGAGATGAAATAGTTGCATCTTCCACTGAAAACTAAAGAATGTTAAAATCATGGAAAGATAATATATTTCATTAGCATGGAGGTTCATTAGCATGGAGGTATTTCTATGAAGATAAGTTCTAGGTTAAACCTTTTACTTAAAGGCACATTGAGGCATTTATTTATTTTTTACATATTGTACCTCTAAAATAACTGTTGGGACACATTAGACCTCAAGTCAGGATACTGGCAAGTGTATTTCCTCTAAACAATATCTCATAATATGTATTCGGGGGATTCATTAGGGGGCATTTATACAGGGGCATACGGTACGTAAAAAATATTTGTATAAAAGTAAATGAGCTAATCAGAACATTAGAACAAAGTACCAAATGATTCCACGAATGTAAACTTATTTGTTAGTAAATATGCATAACTGGATTTTTTCTAGTTTGAAGTTAGTAACTATGATTAAACTCATATATGTAGAACCCGAGAAAAATAAATTTAGCTCATAAAATGCATGTCAATTCCATAGACGAGATACAAAGCTGTGTATGTTCGGGTTCAATGGTAGAGTGGCAAAGATATGACCAATAATAATGCTACAAAGACATTTGTAAACAAAGTCGGTGAAGAAAATAAAGCAAATATGTTGGAAACTTACTGTTATAGGTTATCGAAAATCGTTCTTATTTCAATGAAAAGGGACGTAATTTTAAAATTACGAAATTTGGAATGTTTTTGTTTGAGAATAACTTTCTTTTTTGATCACATTTTAGCGTTTTTTATAAAACAACAGAATGGGCAATTCTTGTCCATTGCCGAATAAAAAATGTGTTCAAAGCAATACGTTTCTATAAGAAATAATTTGTTTTTAATATAATTATGGGAGGTATAAATTCTGATACTACAGCTTAGAAAATAATAAAACAACACAAATTTTGGAAAGTCTCATCATTACCTAGCATTGTTAATATCTATAAACAATTATATAAGTTCATATGTCGTGCTAAACTTTTTTTGTTCAGTATAGATAAAGTTATATGAATACCATACTTTTAGTTACCATATTTTTCCTTATAATACATGATGCCAAGGGGGCACTCTTAAAACAAATTTAATGAATTATAATACAAAACATCAAAAATGTATAGAAATTTATACTGTTGTTTTGTAATTTTGGATACAACAGATAAAACATGTATTGCTTTCTGATGACTTTTTTTTAAAAGATTGTGGGATGGGGACTTCATTTAGGACAGGCGCTACTATTAGGGAAAATATGGTTGCTACTAACTACATAAATACTAATAGTGGAAATGAATTTTTGAAACCAAAGTAAGGAAGTACCATTCCTGGGGAAGTGGGTGGGGAGGGGAAATATGGTTGCTACTAACTACATAAATATTAATAGTAGAAATTATTTTTTGCAACCAAAGTAAGGAAGTACCATTCCTAATTGGGGGAATGGGAAGTGGGGAGTGGGGGGGAGGGGAGATAAAGCGAGGCTGCAAATGCATACATCTGGACAACAAGCAAGCACATATTATCACATCAAAATGCTGCGTGATCTATTGCATTACAATCAGCAAAACACAACAAAATAGGGGTCCAGCAAGCCGGACTGACCCTATTCCATTCCATACTTCTAAAGTTATGATTGAAACGTGATTAGAGTCATCAACCTTTTATCTCCACGAGTGACCTTGACCTCTGAGGCACGGTCCTGATTCTTACATGCCAGACACCTTCTCATTTTGATAAAATGCCCTTCAACACTTTAAAAGTTATGGCTGATTTGACCGTTGAGGTACAAACTGATTCTTGCACTAACATATGTGTGAAGTTTCATGAAATTCCCTCATTATGGCTGAGGCAAGAATTTTTACTCCTTTGACCTTTGAGGTACAAACCCGATACTTGCGCGCTACACACCTTCTCTTTGAGATTAACATTTGTGTGAAGTTTCGTGAAATTCTATTTATTAATTTCAACATTATGGTTAGGAGTATATGATACAATTGTTTCGGACGGATCGATAAACGGACGAATGAACCTTTGACATTTAATTGTGAACTTGACCTTTGAGGTATGGACCTGATTATTGTGCTTGATCCACCTTCTCTTTGAGATTAACATTTGTGTGAAGTTTCATAAAATTCTATTCATTATTTTCAAAGTTATGGCTGAGCCGCGACTGTTTGAAGACAGTTGGATGAAAGGAGGGACGGGTGAACGGACGTATGGGGCGATTACTATATGCTTTCTCCCATAGGGTTGACATAAAAAACTTTTTTTTTTAAATAAATACATAAATTTACCTTTATGATCTGTGATTAAAAAAGTTTAAAAAGAAATTTCAACCTATTTGTAAAGGGCTGCTGGGGAACACACATTGTTTTGGCCCTTACTTACACTGGATATGCATGCTGACTAATCTATTGATAACTAGGAATTAGTAGAACTAGGACTATCTACATATATATATCAATCTGAGATCTGTATAAAACATATGGTAGGTACATGTATCACTGAACCCATGTCAGAGGTCACAAAGAAATGAACACCATTGCATACAGAATCATCCTGGGAAAGAAATACAATTGGTGTTTCACACATATTATTAGTAACATGTTCTTTTAAAGTCATCAGGCACTTAATAAATGTCTGCAAAAAGTTGTCGCAAATTAGCTTATTCTTAGCAATGGCAGCCATATTTTACTTTGAATGAAATGTATTTAATTTGATAAAACCGATCTGATGCCTTGCAACACTTTACGCAACTTGTTTAATAAATTCAACATTAAACAGGAACTCACGAATTCTCTATATCATTATGGGCCTTTTACGACCGAGGTTGATCCCGGTACCCGGTTCTACTCAGACAAAGTAAAATCAATACTGACTTTGGAATAGAACCAAATATCAACCGGATATAATATCCATAAGTTTGCTATATTACACCTTGGAGGGTACCTTGTTTCATTTTGTGGATTTTTGAAATAAAAAGTTGATATTTGTTATAAAATACAAAGGCATTACAGATTATTTAAGTTAACAAAAACAGCCCTTTTCATGAGTGCAATTCTCACTTCTTCTGTAGGCGACTTCACCGCCTGAGACGACATGCAGTGTACTTTGATATTGTTAAAGAAACTGAATTGATTTGAATTGGATTTTATATTCCCACCAACAGCTACGGTCATATAGTGACTTTTCAGCTTCCAATGGTGGTAGAAGACCCCAGGTGCCCCTCCAGACAATGCTCGTGCATGGGCGGGTACCTGGGTAGAACCACCGATGTTCCGCAAGGCATCTGGATGAATGTTCAAAGGAAAATAAAGGGTGACTCATAACATTGGACTCCTAACATTTGGGAGTTGACTGGGGACAGCAGGGCGATCTTGTACTACCATTATGTTTGATACAGATTCTACAGTCGATCCATTGTTACTATGTATACTCTGCAGGAAGTTACCACTTACTCGTCCATGTTTGGCCATTTTAACCGGTTCCTGTGAAGTAATGTATCTGAGTCATTATACACAATAAATAATGAAGGCAAATGGATAAAAAAGGTATAAGTAATTGAACTGAATTGGATTTTATAGTTGCACCAACAGCTAAGGTCTTTTTCTTTCCAGCTTCTGTTGTCCCCAGGTGCCCCTCCGCACAATTTTTGTGCACAGGCAGGCACCTGGAAGAACCACCGACGTCCGCAAGCCAGCTGGATTGCTTCCTTACATAAAGATTCCTAGGCCCAAGAGGTATCGAACCCACAGCGGTGAGAGGCAAGTGATTTCAAGTCAAAAACTCTAACCACTCTGCCACAAACGCCCGCAAGGTATAAAGAAAAATATGGTGGAAATTGGTAAACACAAATTTTATTTTATAGTTACAATTTAAAGGCAGAGTGTGCTTATTAAAGCATAAAATCAAACAGTTCACGAATAACAATTCAGAATCCTTATAACTTAGGGAATAACACAATCCTATCAACAGGATAGATTTAAACTTTACCATATATCCAAACCAAAATAGTTTCAATATCTGAACTGTAAACTGATGTACTATTATGGTGTATCATCTGAACATTGCCCTAAGCACAACGCACAGGTAATGTGTGCTGGACAAGTTAAAAAGTTTGCATTACTTTTATGTTGGGAGATTTAATGCAAATTGAACGGTAATAATATATATACTTAAACTTGATCAAAATTCTGTATCATCTCAAGGTAATGTTGAAAACAAACATACTGCAGCTTTAAACTAAAGTCGGGAAAAAAAAGAGCTAAATATATGATTTAATAGAGATTATTTAACTGCTGGAATAGATTATAGGGAAATCCTTCATGAGATGGTAGACGTGTTGTTCGTTTCACAAACGAGCGTATAATATAATCAAACCTAATAGTTAAATAATCTATTTATTTACATTTTAAATCAGTTTATAATTTTAACCTAAATAATTTGTTTTATTGATAACGGCCGGATGACGTCGACGTCAGCAACAAATTTATTGACATCATAACTCAGTGTCATAGTTATTTTTGTGTTTGGAGTTAATTTATTTAATATTTAGCAATTATGAATATTCTTTCACTGAGCAATCCCAATGTTTCACCCACAGAAATGGAATAAATACAAAGGCTAAATACAACAGAGTGAAAGAGCACTTCTATACATGTATATATTGAAATAGCTTTAAGCTTAATTCCGCTCTATAGTTTCATAAGGCCAAAATAGAAATATGTTGTGTTTCCGGTTACCCAACCGACCCTAAATTTTAGCGCCGACCTTAAAATATTTTTTACAAAAAAGGAAGAGAATCGTGAATAATTTGTGAATAATTTACAACGCACACCGCTTTTTAGTTCAGGAGGTAGACAAAATACAACAATGGCATGCTCACCGTCTCCAAGCACGGTGCTTGCCATAAAATTCAAAAAGTGTCGCCATATCGGCGATGCTAGATATATGGCAAATATTCCCCATCATTGGCCAGTCAGTGGTTTAATATATTGAATTTAATATGATGCCAAAATACCATTAAAGTGCTAGTTTGGCTTCTTTTATATTAGCGGTGGAATGATAAAATCTGACATTTCAAAAAAAAAAAAGAAGCCTACCTACCATATTGTTTTTTTTAGTGTAACCCGAAACACACTTTTTTTTTTTTGACTTATCAGTGCAGACAAACATTTAATTCATATATACGGTATATAAATACAGTTTATATTTTTTTTTTATACTTTATATCACATAAACATTCAAGTTGCATAAGCAAAAACTATTATCTGACTTCCATATATTATATTAGAAAATCTCTCAAGATCAATTCCCGATAATGCTAACAACATCACCATAATTATGTTGAATCTTATGTAAATTTACAATTGGGCTTTGTAAAGTTTAATTTGATCCTATTCAAAGCATAAGAGTGTGTTCCAAATGTAACAAATATATATCAAATGTTATACAGAGGCATTTATATAAAATGGTATGAAAGGACCATAAGGCCAGAGTTTTTTGATTTTTAGATTAACGGACCCGCCGACTGCAAGTTTTGCCGAAACCAAAAAAAAAAAAGATTTTTTTTTTCAACTCATTTAAAAAAAAAATAAAAAAAAATAAAAAAAATAAAAAAAAATAATTATGAAGTCAGGCAACTGAGAGAAACTTTCAGTATTGTGAGACCTATCTGCCTCTCCTGCTTCAACAGAGCCTTTAAATCATCCACACGGAATGCTAAAAAAACAAAGAAGCAAAAACAATGATTTTTGGATATATGAAAGTGCTAATTCAAACTGTGAAATAACGTTGGTTAAAAATTTAAGAATTGAATGTTATTTTTATGTGTTTCGTCGAGGTATGAAGGACTACAGTAACATATTAAAATGGCATTTTTTGGTCACCATCTTAATTTTATTTTTATTTTTTTCCCTCCTCCTACCCTCAACTTTTAGAAAAAAAATCCGTAAATCAATTAATAAAAAAATACTGGCCTAATTTGAATTTTAATGTAAGCCTGTGTACTTTGATAAATGTTCCTCGTGACAGTAGCTAATGTTGACTATAAACCAAGTAAGCTAGCCTGGAAATGAATTTAAAATGGAGTTTTAGGCCCTTATAGTCAACACATTATAAGGCCGAACTAAAACAGCAACCTTGAATGGAGATGAGATGAAACATGACATGGCATGGCATGAAACGTGGCATCCCATCAGGCATGCCCTGGCTTAGGTCTGCAGCTTTAAAGTGCAAGGCAATTATCAACCAAGCTACCAAGGCAGACATTTAGTCTGTGAAATATTTATACATTCCTATTATGACAAATGTAACACAGTAGAGTGTAAGAGAACTTTTATAATATTGATCCGATAAATCAATATCAGTGTAAGATAAAACAAATAAAACATATTTTTTTTAACATTACCTATTAATCCTTCAATAAATGTCTTATGGTTATGTAGAAAATGTTAAGGTTGATAAGGGAGGAATAAAATCATAATTATAACAATTGTAAAATTAACAGTTTGATCCTATTAAATTTGAATTCTAAAACAGACAGACAGTGCGAAACAAAAACCCAACTCCTTTCTCTCAAAACCAGCCATTAAAACCCCCAGCAATTATCTCAACTCATTGGAGTGCTACCAAATATCTCAACTCAAGTGTGCACACTTATCTCGAACTTGTAAAAGTGATCCAAATTATCTTAACACATTGGAGAGTGCTCCCATGGAATTATCTCAACATACTGGACTGCTCCCAATTATCTCAACTCAAGTGTTCACACTTATCTCAAACTTTTCTGAATGCAACCAGTTATCTTAACTCATTAGACCGTGGTAAGTGCTCTCAGTAGATAATTGGAGAGTTAGTGCACCCAAATATGTGAATTCATTTCAGTGTTCCAAATTATCTCAATTCCAATAAAAAACAACCTCTTGCCCCTCTTTTATCTTTTTAGTGTTGTTTTTAGTATTGTCATCATATCAGTAACATTTACAACCCTGAACCATTTGTGGCAGAAATTATAACCTTTGCTTCCTCCCGTTGGAGTTTAAGGTCTGTGTCCTGTCTCACTTTCCAACCTCTGATGGAGGCTAATATAATGTCAACCTCTCTTCTCTCATCGTCCGTCTCCTGGGTGCTATCATAGACAGCCTGAGCTTTGACAGCCCTTACAAGAACATCCTACAGTTTGTGTGTGTACAATATTAGTGGCTGATAGAAGTACATTTAAAATAAGATGACCATGGCCAGAATGCCAAGCCGGTAAAAACTGAATGTAATCAGAAGTTGTACCCTAAAATGAAATGACCTATATTTCCGAGAAAGTAGGGCACGGCGACAGAAAAGTTCGTTCACGATGTCAGGTCGATAAGAGGAACATAATGATGCAGTTTGGGTAATATCCTGCAATTAAAGGTCAAGTTATACACCTGTAAGTAAACTCGTATGACAGACGTAATCCTGACTGTTGCTCGCACTGACACAATTAAGCCCACAAGCTCAAAAACCAAATGCAAATATGATGACAAAGTCGAGCTTTCCACAAGTGGGCTCATCACAAATTACTTAAATTCTGTCGTTTTATTTCTGCTCATATTTGGATGTGACTAAATATATACCGGTACTCCACATTTCCACTAAATTTCAAGGAGCATTTACAAATCATTACTTTTTCGGACGATACTGTTATAAGACAATTTTGCGTTAAATATTCTAGAGAAACTGACTACATGTACATTAATCGGTTGATTATCCCGATTTCTCTTTGGAAAACAAAATGCCAATTTTGGGGAACTAATACATTAATTATAACACCATTATGGGTACATGTGATATCAGGTATGCTGGTTGAATCCCCAGGTTAGACAATAACGAATCAATGAAACATAGCATGCAAAATTGTGATCATACCTTATATCATCATATGAACCATCTAAACACATTATGGTCAGAAATCAAAGCAGCACTGTAAAATGGTTTAAATGCATATTAAACTTACATCATCCTGCTAGAAAATACATTCCAATTATCACTAAGAAACTTTCGTTAATTATAAACTATTAGCTAAAAATTTGATTTTTCTTTTTAAGCATCTAATTTATATAAAGGAGTCGAAAAATGTATAACTCAATTTAATATGGAATGAGAGCAGTTAAAGGGGTTGATGCACTATTCTCTAACACAGTTTATTTTAAAGGGCTCTGAAAAACTTGGAAAAAGCTGAAAGAATTATCAAAATGCCATGAAAAATAAAGGAGATATGACCTATTGAAAATTTGCAAAGAACATAAATGGGGGCGGCCATCTTTGAACGATGACGTCATCGCGCCGTTTTATCATATATGGCATATTGATAAAATGTCTTTTAAAGCAATGAAAATCACTGCAAATGAAAAATAATATTAAAATGTATATATTTTACATCTGTATATTTATTTTTAATTAATCTGCAGTGGTTTTCTTTGCTTTAAAATACATTTTGTCAATATACCATATATGGTAAAACGGCGCGATGACGTCATCGTTCAAAGATGGCCGCCTCCATTTTTGTTCTTTTCAAATTTTCAATAGGTCATATCTCCTTTATTTTTCATGGCATTTTGATAATTCTTTCAGCTTTTTTCAAGTTTTTCAGAGCCCTTTAAAATAAACTATGTTTGGAAATAGTGCATCAACGCCTTTAACCATGCAATATGTCATATAAAGAAAAGTTATTCTGACATTACCAAACATACTTCATTATGTCTGAGAATATTAAAACATTAAAATTACCCGCTGGCAAAACTTCTCGACAAAAAATGTCAATAACGTGCTCGATTCAGATACATATTTCCTTCATAACTTTCTTAATATTTAACAAATTTTGTTCAATGAAAGCGCACATACCATTACAAGGTGATCTTTCCTCAAGGCAAAAGGTAATTTTATTCATCCAGTACTTTCTCAGATTAGCCCTCCCAATTCTTGAAAATGAAAGAAAGCGTGTTACTGTGTTCATTTTTATTACTATCCCCAAGATTGATAAATGAATATGATAATTACTATCCCCAAGATTGATAAATGAATATGATTATTACTATCCCCAAGACTGATAAATGAATATGATTATTACTATCCCCAAGATTGATAAATGAATATGATTATTACTATCCCAAAGACTAATAAATGAATATGATTATTACTATCCCCAAGACTGATAAATGAATATGATTATTACTATCCCCAAGATTGATAAATGAATATGATTATTACTATCCCCAAGATAGATAAATGAATATGATTATTACCCTCCATGTTGATAACTAACGATGATAATTACCCCCAGGTAGATATAAATATGATAATAACCCCCAGGTTGACATAAATGATGATAATTACCCCCAGGTTGATAAATAATTATGATAATTACCCCCAGGTAGATATAAATATGATAATAACTCCCAGGTTGAATAAATATGATAATAACCACCAGGTTGACATAAATGATGATAATTACCCCCAGGTTGACATAAATGATGATAATTACCCCCAGTTGATAAATAATTATGATAATTACCCCCAGGTAGATATAAATATGATAATAACCCCCAGGTTGACATAAATGATGATAATAAACCCCAGGTTGACATAAATGATGATAATAACCCCCAGGTTGACATAAATGATGATAATTACCCCCAGGTTGACATAAATGATGATAATTACCCCCAGGTTGATATGAATGATAATTACCTCCAGACTGATATAAATGATGATAATTACCCCCAGGTTGATATAAATGATAATTACCCCCAGGTTGATATAAATGATAATTACCCCCAGGTTGACATAAGTGATGATAATTACCCCCAGATTGACATAAATGATGATAATTACCCCCAGGTTGATGCCAGTGATGATAATTCCCCAGGTTGATGCCAGTGATGATAATTACCCCCAGGTAGATATAAATGATAATTACCCCCAGGTTGATGCCAGTGCCACCATTGAAGAGGTTGAGCAGTCGGTTAAGGTTCTCCTGGTCCAGAGACGTCGACACCGTACTATCCTTACTCGCCACCGACTCTGTGTCGGCCATCTTAATTCAGAGCTGAAAGAGGGAAACACTTCTTAGCAGTTCATATGTAAATTTACATACCTAGAGAGAAAGATAATTCAATAGAAGAACGATATAGCATTTTCTGGTCAGTATTCTTCGTCGCTGGTCTCATATTAAAGCCTCCGTCAAGAAGAATAATTTTATATTTTTTCTAGTGATGTGACACAAAGTTAAGTGGAATCTGGAACTGAATGTGAACAAAGTGGTTGATTTCTTTAAAGGGACACACAGCAGTTTTGAGTTATTAATCAAGATTTATTTATTCAAAGTCGGAATAACTTTACTGCTTGCAAATATTAACATATTAAATATAAAAATTGGATTTCGTATTTTATTTTTAACTTTACGCCATGTTTTACTGAATAATTGATGCATTTAGTTTGAACTGTTTTTTGAAATTACTGAATTTAATATATGTGCAAACATTCAAGTTGCGTAGAATGCATAAAGTTTTCAAGAATCATTACATTGCTGTGCATCCCTTTAAATTATTTAATGTTGATAGTTCTGAGCAGTCTAAATTGTTTACATATCCTACCTTTTGCCTGATATACAGTTTTTCACTTAATACCATTTAATTATATTCAGTTTTTACCATTTTTTTATATTTTATAATCCAATCAGCTGCTGAGTAGATTCAATTAACTGAAATGTTTTGAGTGAAATATCAATGAAGCAAATTTAACGTCTCACACCACAATTAATTTTCCATAGGGTCCCATTGTAATGTTTTTGTTCGTGGCATAGAGATAAAAAAGATTTTGCAACATGTATTTATGCTTAAATTCTTCATTGATCCAATATCTGCATGTTATTAACTTTTAATAAATATTTACCAGATTGAACTTTTTTAATTTCATGTTACCTATCAAAGTTTAGACAAAAATACAACCCCGTTGAGATTAGACCCATGATTTGTAAAATGAGGCAGAATTAGCTAGAAATCTTATATCAACATGCATTTTTCTGTGATCTCTTCCTAAAATGCTGTAGATTTAGAACCTAGTAAAGATAAATCAATGTATCCTGTAAGTGTAGAAAAGCGAACTTGTTTTTTTTTTATCTACGTCCTTCATCTGTAGGGCTCGAGTATTCAAGGGAGATAATATTGGTGTGAGTCCTTAACAGCCTTGATGAAGGACTTCGGGATATTAAAGGGACTGGGGGTGATCTGGAAGAGAGATATAGGTGTCATCCAATAAAACACTCCATAATGTCCTTCAGTTTCATATGAAATGTGAACATGCATTTAATTAACTTTAATTATTGTTTATGAAAATGTTTGGTCTGGACATCTCGACAACTCGGCAGGGTTTATATTGCTAGAAGTTTTTCATATAATTCAATTAATGTGTACTTCGATCACAAAACGAGAATTCATAAGCGCATTAAAGAATCATATGAATTAATATTAATTATTTATATGGAAACTAGCCGAGTCATCTAGTTTTCCAGGTCAAAATATTTCATTAACAATGAATCTGGGGCCTAGTTAAATACATATGCACATTAAAAATGGATCTAAAACTCATTACAGGGCAGGAAAATTTCACTTGTCCACTAGCCATGAGGGGCTGGCTTGGCGCAGTCGGTAGCGCAGTGGATTTGTAACCGGAGGCCCGGGTTCAATCCTCCATTGTGCCACTGAGATTCGTCAGTGTGTTCTTGGGCAAGACACTTTCCCTTAGCCTCAGCTGTCGGATGGGAATGTAAACCGGGCGGTCCCGTGTATCAGTCTATCCTCCGAGCACGTTAAAGAACCATAGGAATCTATTCGATAATAAGAGTAGGGCACGGTTCCCGGATTTCTATTTATCCTTCCCCTCTCTCTGGGGCGGCTCTATTTTAACCTATACTGTGTTAATGAACCGTTAATCAGCATTCATTACACTCGCCATGACAACTGCTATTGAGTAGAAATTCAGATTATTCTTTAACATATTACCATTCAAATAATAAAAAAAAAAAAGGACAAGTGACTCAGAAACAAGATTAAGATGGTTTTATATATGTATTTGGATTTACACATGTAATTAAGCATATATATTTCTTTCAGATCGCTTTCAGTCCCTTTAAACGGAATCAGTTGCAGAAAGAGATTGGCCAATATGTCCAGCACTTGAAAAGCAATTATTTTCATCAATATATTGATTACCATATCAAACACAAATCAGGCAAATATAATCCTTGATGGCATCGATTTGCGAGATGTTGTTATAACCATATTATTGGTAAAGGTCAAAGCATGAACTTAACATCCGTTCATTAAGTGTTTAGGTAATATTAGATATGGTTAGTGGCTTATAATCTAGGGAATTAATAGTGCCAGCATATCAAGCCCAAAACTGTACAAAAAATCTAGTTAAAAAGTTATGGCAATGGCTAGCATGTCAATTAAGTCAGTATGGGTATAGTAGTTAAAAAAAATTGAAAATAGATGTGACCCATATTTCGGAGGAAGCCAGTCAAAGCAATGAAAACATGTGACAAAAAGTTCCCAAAATCAAACATGACACTTGACTATGGTTGACGTGTTTAGTCTGATATAGCAGACAACTGTTGCTGTGGATGCACAGAGTTGTGACCTTGACACATGTAATACTGTGAACAACTTTGCCATTGGTTCTAAGTTGTGACCTTGACACATGTTATACTGTGGACTACATTGGTCCTGAGTTGTGACCTTGACACAAAATGACGTAATATTGTGTACAACTTTGCCATTGGTCCTGTGTTGTGACCTTGACACATGCAATACTTTGGACAAGTGCCATTGGTCCTGTGTTGTGACCTTGACATATGTAATACTGTGGACAACTTTGCCATTGGTCCAGAGTTGTGAGTGACCTTGACACATATAATAATATGGACAACTTTGTTGTTGTTCCTGAATTGTGACCTTGGGTGCCAAGTTGTGAACTTGACATTGGTAGTACTGTGACATCAATTACCTTAAAAACCCTATTAAACGCTCCCCCAATCCCCCCACCACCATAAAAAAGAATTATTAAATATGACCATGGCCAAGCATGTTTAACACAGAAATACCATATATTTAACATTTTTACACAGTAAACATTAAATATATATATAAAAATTAATATTCATCAATTATCAAAAAATAGAACTTTTTTAACCTCAAGTAAAAGCCCTCTTTTTTTAAAAAGCAATGCCCCCAAGGGCATGTACGGGTATAATGTATTGTGTGCCTAACCATGCTAACCTGGGCTTGCAAGAACATAGATACAAAGTCAGAGAGAAAAACAATGGTGGTTAGGTGTTTTCAATAAAACCTGAACATAAGCATTTTAGATATTTAGGAGCATTGCTCTACATGTAGTCTATAAGGTCAAATAAAATTATATGCGTGGTTCCGGATTCCCGACTGACACCATTTTCAAGAGCCGACTCTAAACGTTTTTACAAATTAAATAGTGTTTAATATAGCTGTTCTAAATAAATATTTAAGTTAGTTTATTAGGTTTTAAAAGGACTGAGTGAAGAAAAAGAAAAAAATAGTTCCCTACCTTAGGATCTACCTTAATAGTTTTTTTTCTGTTTTAAGGAACCATACATATAATTTTACCACACATACTTTTATTTGGCCTAAGTTAGGCCAAATAAAAGTGAGTAACTTAGGCCAAATAAAAGTGAGTAAGTTAGGCCAAATAAAAGTGAGTAACTTAGGCCAAATAAAAGTGAGTAAGTTAGGCCAAATAAAAGTGAGTAACTTAGGCCAAATAAAAGTGAGTCCAAGGTCCCTATTTGCTTTGTAAACCAACCATCAAGGCATTTCATTAACTGAACATGGAATGACAAATGAGTGGCCCATCACTTAAACAATGTTGGATTTCAATTGAGAAATTTTCCCTTAACTCTGGTCGACATGAAATAGTCCTGAGTAAGGCGAATGGGTCTACACTTGTCTTCTTTCAAGTCTCTAGCTATTAGGAATTGGCAGAGCTTTCATTTTGTTTGAAAGAGCATCTGAGAAGTTGCCAAAGCATTAGGATGTGGGTAATTTGTGTACCCACTTGTAATAATAATTACAGCAGCCCGAAGTAACCAGAGTACAGAAGCCCAAGTTGCAGGGTGACTTACCCACATACTGAGTCATTTCCATTTCGGATGGCTAGACTAAATGTATATGTCAGTACAGGCTAGACAGCTAATATATATCCTATGGATAGTCTATTGGATATATGCTAGGAGTCATGGTAAGGACGTCTAGAGACCCAATGTCTAGATGCCAGGTCACAGATGGCTAGACACTATTTTCTTCCCTGCTATGAATACAGTAGTTTTTAATATACTGTTTTTAAACCGTATGGTAGATAGTTTCCTCCATTCAGTGGACTAGCGTCTTGAATTTTAAAAGGTTATCAGCACTCTTAAACTTTGGCTCAGATATCAAACAAATTATTTTTCTTATGGAAGAAAAAATGGTTACAACATGAAACACCCAAGTTCAAAAATCCACACTGAGATACCTGAATTTAAGGTGATTTTAGGTTTTTCGTGACTCACTGCCTTTAGAAGGGCAATAAACAGGACACAATTTTATAAATGGCCTTTGATAAAAAAAAAAAAAGTATCGATTTGAGAGTAGACCTTATGTTCTTCATTATAGATGAACACATTCACAATGGACTATTGTTTCAAAGATAGTCACCTTGGACTTTAACATTGAACAAAACGGCATTTTATAGAAATCATGTTACCCCACCCACCTGTTTGTAATGCTGTGTCTCAAAGCGTAACTTTATTAGGTCACCTTAAACAGTCTGTATAGTATTCAGCATATGTTCAGACGTTCATTTATAATATCCAGACGATGATTTAAAACGATTGATCCAAATTTTGATCGCTGCCATACTTTGATTGTGTTAACTGAAGTAAATAGACATTTTTGCCAATTAACGATGGAGCGTTTGACAATTGTGACACTTCCGGTTGACCTTAAATTGGATATCCGTGTATCTGATTGGTTAAAACGTAACTAAGGGCTCCCGCGGAAATAAAGTTTGGAATTTGAATACAGCCGGGTACCAGTTTACCGCCTAAAAGGTCCACCTTTAAACGGCGGTTGGGTTGGGTTGAGCGCCAGATGTGGGGAGGAGAGTCCCCAATATTTTATGTTTTGCCCAGAAGGTGAGTTTTTTCCCTCACCTTCTATTGTAATAAAGGTTAAAGGTTTATGAAACGGGAAATACTCTGCCGAAATGAGTCCTAAAGCTATTCATAATTTTGCATTACAGAGATGTTGAGATTTTATTTTATTTTCAGTAGGTGATAAAATTTGTGTTACTCGGTTTTTATCGTTAGGTTCTATAGCAAAATAAAAATCTTTGGCAGAGTAAAAAGACGATAATTTTCAAGATTTTGATCTGAACAGATACATATATTGAATCCGAGTTTGCATGAATGTGTATGAAATAGGCAGGGTTTTAAAAGAATCGCACTGTAGATACCTTAATTTTAACAGTAAACTTGGTTGAACATCAAGGATAAAGACCAAGTTTATCACCTACCAGAATGTATAGGTTATGTCTTATTCCTGGTCACTGGTTGGTCAGTTTTTTTGATGATGCTCTATCAAAATTAAGAATTGGAAGAACCATAATAGAGGGTACCAACCCCCCCCCCCCCCCCTGGCATCCGGAGTACTGGCTTTTTTTGGGCATGGCATCTGGAATACTCCCTAACAGAGGGTTGGCATCTGGAATACTATTTGAACCATGTGAGGCCGAGCTCTCTAGGGGGATCCAGGGGTATGGGTCGGAATCCGGCGTATGAAAAGGGGGTTGGTACCCTCATAATCACAGGAACTGGTCACTTTTAATTTTTGCCTTCTATTATTATAATTGTCTATAAAGGACTTTAATGGGAAATTTTGGAAAATGCTGGTGTTCTTTTTCAGAGGTCAAGCAGACGTTCGAAACAATCTCAGTTACATGCACACTATATACTAACATGTGCAGAAATAAATTTCCTATCCAACAATACCTTTCTTCCTACGATCCCTTGTAAATTCGCTGAGATATCCGAGTTCAAAGTCACCAAAGTGCAATTTCAGGCTACTCGTCGTTTGTTTATGTCCCCTATGTAAACAAATGAAATTTACCGAAAATCAGGTGTCCGTTAATTCCGTTAATTTCGGCGCAGTATTCCAGCTTCAAATCACAACCAATTCACTAAAGTAAAGCATCGATACGTAAATAAATCCATATTTTATCAGTTTGCATAGTCCGTATCACGAGAGAGTCACACAACAACGAGTATTTCGCCACTTGTTATCGGCACTAGCAGACTTTACAAATGAAACCGCCATTTTCAAATGAATTACGGGGCCGAATGACGTCATAATTTTCCAAAATTTCCCATTAAAGTCCTTTATAGACAATTATAATAATAGAAGGCAAAAATTAAAAGTGACCAGTTCCTGTGCTCATAATAGTCATGTCTACGAACGGCAAAAGGATTTTTTGATATGTGTCAGCCTCCGACTAGGGTGTATCTATAAACGTCCGTATGTAAAAATAGCACCCAAAGATGTCAAATAAATGAGACTAGAAGAACTGTATATTTGTTTGTTTGTATAGTTTTTACGTCATTTTCAACATGTAAGAACTGTCATAGACATCAATGCAGTATCTATGTCTATGGAAGATTCATGACCATAGGTCAATATTTTGCCAAGGTATATATGCGTTAGGTTTGGTTGAAGGTTTACGATTTACTGGAAAGAGCCACAACTCTGACATGTCAATGGTATTAACTAATTGATAAGTGAGATCTGTGTAAAGTTTTATGATCATAGGTCAATATTTTACCCACTAGCAGATCCAGGGGGAGCGCATTTGGCGCGCGCCCCTTAAAAATTCCGGATTATACATGTAGGTCCATGTAACTGTAGATAAAATATCAAACAATTTTGATGCACGCGCCCCCTAAAAATTCCGAATCATACATGTATGTCCATGTTACTGTAGATAAAATATCAAACAATTTCGATGCACGCCCTCAGTATAAAAAAAATTCTCGCTCGCTTGACACATAAAAATGGCTAATGAGTGGTTTAATTAACACATCGTTAAATCCTTTTATTTGAAAACGGACTTTTTTACCCTATCAATGCACTATCGCAACCGTTTTGTGAGGCTAGAAACGGACCCGAAAATTGACCAAAATCTTACGCCCCCCCTTAAGCTGAAATCCTGTATCCGCCCCTGTTACCAAGGTATGAACTAGGTTGGACGGCAAGTTTAAGTTTTATGAAAAGGGGCATAACTCTAACAAAATGAAATTCAGAGCTATTGGACATGTCCAGGACAGCTGAATAATTGATAAGGTCAGAACTGTATAAGTTAAATTACTGTAGGTCAATATTTTTCCCAGCTATCACATTGGTTATGTTGCAACAGGTTAACGTTTTATGAAAAGGGACACTACTCTGCCAAAGTATAAGTCCAAGTTATATTCTTTGGGCAAGCTGAATATTTGTGAAATTTCATGAACATAGGTGAAATACTTTTCAAGTTATGAACGGTTATGAGTCCACTGAGGTTGCAGGTTCAAGTTCTATGGAAAGGGGCATATTTCAGCCGAAATGAAAGTTATTGGACATATGTATCGACATTCTTGGGGTAAGATTATTTAAGATGTGTATCAAGTTTCATGTAATTCTGATAAATGGTCACACCTCTGCAGGATCCATCAGTAGTCGTGATAAATGGTCACAACTCTACATGATCCGTAGTTATGATTAACGATCACAACTCTGCAGGATCAGTCAGTAGTTCTGATTATTGTTTAAAACTCTACAGGACCAGTCAGCAGTTATGATTAATGGTCACAACTCTACATGATCCGTCAGTAGTTATGATTAATGGTCACAACTTTAGATGAATTGAATGTTTTTTAAAGGTCGTCAACACAGTATAGGTTATTTAGAGCTGCCCCAGAGAGAGAGGAAGGATACATAGAAATCCGGGAACCGTACCTACTCTTATTATCAAATAGAATCCTGTGGTTCTTTAACGTGCTCGGAGGATAGACCGATACACGGGACCGCCCGGTTTACGTCCACATCCGACGGACGAGGCTCAGGGAAAGTGTCTTGCCCAAGAACACACTGCAAAACTCAGTGGCACCACGGAGGATTGAACCTGGGGCCTCCGGTTACAAATCCGCCGCTTTACCTACTGCGCCACGCCAGCCCTCAAGTTCTGATTAATGGTCACAATTTCAGTGATTTTGTTACCTGCGCATCCCGCATCATATACTCATAAAATGTTGCCAGGACTCATTAAAATCTTTGAATTTTACATTGAAGGACTCGTAGATGTTTCAGAAATGCTGGAGAGGGACTCACTGAAATGAAAATCAAAAAACATCACTGCAATTTTACGGGATCAGTAGTTCTGATTAATGGTCACAACTCTACAGGATCAGTAGTCTGTTAATAGTCACAACTCTACAGGATCAGTAGTTCTGATTGATGGTCACAACTCTACAGGATGAGTAGTTCTGATTGATGGTCACAACTCTACAGGATGAGTTCTTCTGATTGATGGTCACAACTCTACAGGATGAGTAGTTCTGATTGATGGTCACAACTCTACAGGATGAGTAGTTCTGATTGATGGTCACAACTCTACAGGATGAGTAGTTCTGACTGATGGTCACAACTCTACAGGATGAGTAGTTCTGATTGATGGTCACAACTCTACAGGATGAGTAGTTCTGATTGATGGTCACAACTCTACAGGATGAGTAGTTCTGATTGATGGTCACAACTCTACAGGATCAGTAGTTCTGATTGATGGTCACAACTCTACAGGATCAGTAGTCCTGTTAATAGTCACAACTCTACAGGATCAGTAGACTTCTGATTGATGGTCACAACTCTACAGGATGAGTAGTTCTGATTGATGGTCACAACTCTACAGGATGAGTAGTTCTGATTGATGGTCACAACTCTACAGGATGAGTAGTTCTGATTGATGGTCACAACTCTACAGGATCAGTAGTTCTGATTGATGGTCACAACTCTACAGGATCAGTAGTCCTGTTAATAGTCACAACTCTACAGGATCAGTAGACTTCTGATTGATGGTCACAACTCTACAGGATGAGTAGTTCTGAGTGATGGTCACAACTCTACAGGATGAGTAGTTCTGATTGATGGTCACAACTCTACAAGCTGAGTAGTTCTGATTGATGGTCTCAACTCTACAGGATGAGTAGTTCTGATTGAAGGTCACAACTCTACAGGATGAGTAGTTCTGATTGATGGTCACAACTCTACAGGATGAGTAGTTCTGATTGATGGTCACAACTCTACAGGATGAGTAGTTCTGATTGATGGTCACAACTCTACAGGATGAGAAGTTCTGATTGATGGTCACAACTCTACAGGATGAGTAGTTCTGATTGATGGTCACAACTCTACAGGATCAGTAGTTCTGATTGATGGTCACAACTCTACAGGATCAGTAGTTCTGATTGATGGTCACAACTCTACAGGATGAGTAGTTCTGATCGATGGTCACAACTATACAGGATGAGTAGTTCTGATCGATGGTCACAACTCTACAGGATGAGAAGTTCTGATTGATGGTCACAACTCTACAGGATGAGTAGTTCTGATTGATGGTCACAACTCTACAGGATCAGTAGTTCTGATTGATGGTCACAACTCTACTGATTGATGGTCACAACTCTACAGGATCAGTAGTTCTGATTGATGGTCACAACTCTACAGGATCAGTAGTCCTGTTAATAGTCACAACTCTACAGGATCAGTAGAGTTCTGATTGATGGTCACACCTCTACAGGATCAGTAGTTCTGATTGATGGTCACAACTCTACAGGATGATTAGTTCTGATTGATGGTCACAACTCTACAGGATGAGTAGTTCTGATTGATGGTCACAACTCTACAGGATGAGTAGTTCTGATTGATGGTCACAACTCTACAGGATCAGTAGTTCTGATTGATGGTCACAACTCTACAGGATCAGTAGTCCTGTTAATAGTCACAACTCTACAGGATCAGTAGAGTTCTGATTGATGGTCACACCTCTACAGGATGAGTAGTTCTGATTGATGGTCACAACTCTACAGGATGATTAGTTCTGATTGATGGTCACAACTCTACAGGATGAGTAGTTCTGATTGATGGTCACAACTCTACAGGATGAGTAGTTCTGATTAATGGGCACAGCTCTACAGGTCAGTCTGTTGTTCTGATTAATGGTCACAACTCTACATGATCAGTTGTTCTGATTAATGGTCACAACTCTACAGGATCAGTAGTTCTGATAAATGGTCACAGGTCTACAGGTCAGTCTGTTGTCACAACCCTACATGATCAGTTGTTCAGATTAATGGTCACAACTCAACAGGATCAGTTGTTCTGATTAATGGTCACAACTCTCGAGGATCAGTAGTTCTGATTAATGGTCAACTCTACAGGATCAGTTGTTCTGATTAATGGTCACAACTCTACAAGATTGAAATATAAATCTTTTTTAGACACGAAAGCATCAATTCAAGGGATCAGTTGGCTTTCTGGTCATATCAAACAAAAGAAATCATAGTTTTTAAAGAATTTTTATTGACATGTAAAGCAGCTAATATGGTAAATTTGAAAGACCATGATAGAAGTTAACAAAAAAAGGTATGTAAACAATGTAAGACAACAAAAAAAGGTAAGTAAACAATGTAAGACAACTAGAAATGTATATTGCTACAATATTGCAAGAACGATTGTTATATCACACCCTACAAAGAATTTAAAGGGACAAAACACAATGTAGAG
>JAWPHD010022271.1:0-25629 GCA_037043455.1 Cyrtodaria siliqua
AATCGCTTCTCAAGTGAGCCCAGAAGTTGCATGTACAAGCCATGACAAGCCAACAGTGCGTTCCACCGTAAGTTTTTCATATGTATACGTACTTTCAACAGATATGCACAAGTCAGAAATGAAACGGACACTCTATGGCACGCAGAATGATACTTGTTGACATTTCATTGCCAAGGGACGTAATACGTGTACGGGAAAATAGGAGCAACAGAGCTAACTTAGATTTTTACGCGATCTGATAGTACATATGATTATTTTTCATAATAGTAATACGTATAGAATATGTACAATATTATCTGGCTTGTTGTTATGATTGTTAATATGACTATTGTTATAATTATTGCAGCAAACCTGTATCAAGGCACAACGTTAATCGCTTCTCAAGTGAGCCCAGAAGTTGCATGTACAAGCCATGACAAGCCAACAGTGCGTTCCACCGTAAGTTTTTCATATGTATACGTACTTTCAACAGATATGCACAAGTCAGAAATGAAACGGGCACTCTATGGCACGCAGAATGATACTTGTTGACATTGCATTGCCAAGGGACGTAATACGTGTACGGGAAAATAGGAGCAACAGAGCTAACTTAGATTTTTACGCGATCTGATAGTACATATGATTATTATTCATAATAGTAATACGTATAGAATATGTACAATATTATCTGGCTTGTTGTTATGATTGTTAATATGACTATTGTTATAATTATTGCAGCAAACCTGTATCAAGGCACAACGTTAATCGCTTCTCAAGTGAGCCCAGAAGTTGCATGTACAAGCCATGACAAGCCAACAGTGCGTTCCACCGTAAGTTTTTCATATGTATACGTACTTTCAACAGATATGCACAAGTCAGAAATGAAACGGACACTCTATGGCACGCAGAATGATACTTGTTGACATTTCATTGCCAAGGGACGTAATACGTGTACGGGAAAATAGGAGAAACAGAGCTAACTTAGATTTTTACGCGATCTGATAGTACATATGATTATTTTTCATAATAGTAATACGTATAGAATATGTACAATATTATCTGGCTTGTTGTTATGATTGTTAATATGACTATTGTTATAATTATTGCAGCAAACCTGTATCAAGGCACAACGTTAATCGCTTCTCAAGTGAGCCCAGAAGTTGCATGTACAAGCCATGACAAGCCAACAGTGCGTTCCACCGTAAGGTTTTCATATGTATACGTACTTTCAACAGATATGCACAAGTCAGAAATGAAACGGGCACTCTATGGCACGCAGAATGATACTTGTTGACATTTCATTGCCAAGGGACGTAATACGTGTACGGGAAAATAGGAGCAACAGAGCTAACTTAGATTTTTACGCGATCTGATAGTACATATGATTATTATTCATAATAGTAATACGTATAGAATATGTACAATATTATCTGGCTTGTTGTTATGATTGTTTATATGACTATTGTTATAATTATTGCAGCAAACCTGTATCAAGGCACAACGTTAATCGCTTCTCAAGTGAGCCCAGAAGTTGCATGTACAAGCCATGACAAGCCAACAGTGCGTTCCACCGTAAGTTTTTCATATGTATACGTACTTTCAACAGATATGCACAAGTCAGAAATGAAACGGACACTCTATGGCACGCAGAATGATACTTGTTGACATTTCATTGCCAAGGGACGTAATACGTGTACGGGAAAATAGGAGAAACAGAGCTAACTTAGATTTTTACGCGATCTGATAGTACATATGATTATTTTTCATAATAGTAATACGTATAGAATATGTACAATATTATCTGGCTTGTTGTTATGATTGTTAATATGACTATTGTTATAATTATTGCAGCAAACCTGTATCAAGGCACAACGTTAATCGCTTCTCAAGTGAGCCCAGAAGTTGCATGTACAAGCCATGACAAGCCAACAGTGCGTTCCACCGTAAGGTTTTCATATGTATACGTACTTTCAACAGATATGCACAAGTCAGAAATGAAACGGGCACTCTATGGCACGCAGAATGATACTTGTTGACATTTCATTGCCAAGGGACGTAATACGTGTACGGGAAAATAGGAGCAACAGAGCTAACTTAGATTTTTACGCGATCTGATAGTACATATGATTATTATTCATAATAGTAATACGTATAGAATATGTACAATATTATCTGGCTTGTTGTTATGATTGTTTATATGACTATTGTTATAATTATTGCAGCAAACCTGTATCAAGGCACAACGTTAATCGCTTCTCAAGTGAGCCCAGAAGTTGCATGTACAAGCCATGACAAGCCAACAGTGCGTTCCACCGTAAGTTTTTCATATGTATACGTACTTTCAACAGATATGCACAAGTCAGAAATGAAACGGGCACTCTATGGCACGCAGAATGATACTTGTTGACATTTCATTGCCAAGGGACGTAATACGTGTACGGGAAAATAGGAGCAACAGAGCTAACTTAGATTTTTACGCGATCTGATAGTACATATGATTATTATTCATAATAGTTATACGTATAGAATATGTACAATATTATCTGGCTTGTTGTTATGATTGTTAATATGACTATTGTTATAATTATTGCAGCAAACCTGTATCAAGGCACAACGTTAATCGCTTCTCAAGTGAGCCCAGAAGTTGCATGTACAAGCCATGACAAGCCAACAGTGCGTTCCAACATAAGTTTTTCATATGTATACGTACTTTCAACAGATATGCACAAGTCAGAAATGAAACGGGCACTCTATGGCACGCAGAATGATACTTGTTGACATTGCATTGCCAAGGGACGTAATACGTGTACGGGAAAATAGGAGCAACAGAGCTAACTTAGATTTTTACGCGATCTGATAGTACATATGATTATTATTCATAATAGTAATACGTATAGAATATGTACAATATTATCTGGCTTGTTGTTATGATTGTTAATATGACTATTGTTATAATTATTGCAGCAAACCTGTATCAAGGCACAACGTTAATCGCTTCTCAAGTGAGCCCAGAAGTTGCATGTACAAGCCATGACAAGCCAACAGTGCGTTCCACCGTAAGTTTTTCATATGTATACGTACTTTCAACAGATATGCACAAGTCAGAAATGAAACGGGCACTCTATGGCACGCAGAATGATACTTGTTGACATTTCATTGCCAAGGGACGTAATACGTGTACGGGAAAATAGGAGCAACAGAGCTAACTTAGATTTTTACGCGATCTGATAGTACATATGATTAGTATTCATAATAGTAATACGTATAGAATATGTACAATATTATCTGGCTTGTTGTTATGATTGTTAATATGACTATTGTTATAATTATTGCAGCAAACCTGTATCAAGGCACAACGTTAATCGCTTCTCAAGTGAGCCCAGAAGTTGCATGTACAAGCCATGACAAGCCAACAGTGCGTTCCACCGTAAGTTTTTCATATGTATACGTACTTTCAACAGATATGCACAAGTCAGAAATGAAACGGGCACTCTATGGCACGCAGAATGATACTTGTTGACATTGCATTGCCAAGGGACGTAATACGTGTACGGGAAAATAGGAGCAACAGAGCTAACTTAGATTTTTACGCGATCTGATAGTACATATGATTATTATTCATAATAGTAATACGTATAGAATATGTACAATATTATCTGGCTTGTTGTTATGATTGTTAATATGACTATTGTTATAATTATTGCAGCAAACCTGTATCAAGGCACAACGTTAATCGCTTCTCAAGTGAGCCCAGAAGTTGCATGTACAAGCCATGACAAGCCAACAGTGCGTTCCACCGTAAGTTTTTCATATGTATACGTACTTTCAACAGATATGCACAAGTCAGAAATGAAACGGGCACTCTATGGCACGCAGAATGATACTTGTTGACATTGCATTGCCAAGGGACGTAATACGTGTACGGGAAAATAGGAGCAACAGAGCTAACTTAGATTTTTACGCGATCTGATAGTACATATGATTATTATTCATAATAGTAATACGTATGGAATATGTACAATATTATCTGGCTTGTTGTTATGATTGTTTATATGACTATTGTTATAATTATTGCAGCAAACCTGTATCAAGGCACAACGTTAATCGCTTCTCAAGTGAGCCCAGAAGTTGCATGTACAAGCCATGACAAGCCAACAGTGCGTTCCACCGTAAGTTTTTCATATGTATACGTACTTTCAACAGATATGCACAAGTCAGAAATGAAACGGGCACTCTATGGCACGCAGAATGATACTTGTTGACATTTCATTGCCAAGGGACGTAATACGTGTACGGGAAAATAGGAGCAACAGAGCTAACTTAGATTTTTACGCGATCTGATAGTACATATGATTATTATTCATAATAGTTATACGTATAGAATATGTACAATATTATCTGGCTTGTTGTTATGATTGTTAATATGACTATTGTTATAATTATTGCAGCAAACCTGTATCAAGGCACAACGTTAATCGCTTCTCAAGTGAGCCCAGAAGTTGCATGTACAAGCCATGACAAGCCAACAGTGCGTTCCAACATAAGTTTTTCATATGTATACGTACTTTCAACAGATATGCACAAGTCAGAAATGAAACGGGCACTCTATGGCACGCAGAATGATACTTGTTGACATTGCATTGCCAAGGGACGTAATACGTGTACGGGAAAATAGGAGCAACAGAGCTAACTTAGATTTTTACGCGATCTGATAGTACATATGATTATTATTCATAATAGTAATACGTATAGAATATGTACAATATTATCTGGCTTGTTGTTATGATTGTTAATATGACTATTGTTATAATTATTGAGGCAAACCTGTATCAAGGCACAACGTTAATCGCTTCTCAAGTGAGCCCAGAAGTTGCATGTACAAGCCATGACAAGCCAACAGTGCGTTCCACCGTAAGTTTTTCATATGTATACGTACTTTCAACAGATATGCACAAGTCAGAAATGAAACGGGCACTCTATGGCACGCAGAATGATACTTGTTGACATTTCATTGCCAAGGGACGTAATACGTGTACGGGAAAATAGGAGCAACAGAGCTAACTTAGATTTTTACGCGATCTGATAGTACATATGATTATTATTCATAATAGTAATACGTATAGAATATGTACAATATTATCTGGCTTGTTGTTATGATTGTTAATATGACTATTGTTATAATTATTGCAGCAAACCTGTATCAAGGCACAACGTTAATCGCTTCTCAAGTGAGCCCAGAAGTTGCATGTACAAGCCATGACAAGCCAACAGTGCGTTCCACCGTAAGTTTTTCATATGTATACGTACTTTCAACAGATATGCACAAGTCAGAAATGAAACGGGCACTCTATGGCACGCAGAATGATACTTGTTGACATTTCATTGCCAAGGGACGTAATACGTGTACGGGAAAATAGGAGCAACAGAGCTAACTTAGATTTTTACGCGATCTGATAGTACATATGATTATTATTCATAATAGTTATACGTATAGAATATGTACAATATTATCTGGCTTGTTGTTATGATTGTTAATATGACTATTGTTATAATTATTGCAGCAAACCTGTATCAAGGCACAACGTTAATCGCTTCTCAAGTGAGCCCAGAAGTTGCATGTACAAGCCATGACAAGCCAACAGTGCGTTCCAACATAAGTTTTTCATATGTATACGTACTTTCAACAGATATGCACAAGTCAGAAATGAAACGGGCACTCTATGGCACGCAGAATGATACTTGTTGACATTGCATTGCCAAGGGACGTAATACGTGTACGGGAAAATAGGAGCAACAGAGCTAACTTAGATTTTTACGCGATCTGATAGTACATATGATTATTATTCATAATAGTAATACGTATAGAATATGTACAATATTATCTGGCTTGTTGTTATGATTGTTAATATGACTATTGTTATAATTATTGCAGCAAACCTGTATCAAGGCACAACGTTAATCGCTTCTCAAGTGAGCCCAGAAGTTGCATGTACAAGCCATGACAAGCCAACAGTGCGTTCCACCGTAAGTTTTTCATATGTATACGTACTTTCAACAGATATGCACAAGTCAGAAATGAAACGGGCACTCTATGGCACGCAGAATGATACTTGTTGACATTTCATTGCCAAGGGACGTAATACGTGTACGGGAAAATAGGAGCAACAGAGCTAACTTAGATTTTTACGCGATCTGATAGTACATATGATTAGTATTCATAATAGTAATACGTATAGAATATGTACAATATTATCTGGCTTGTTGTTATGATTGTTAATATGACTATTGTTATAATTATTGCAGCAAACCTGTATCAAGGCACAACGTTAATCGCTTCTCAAGTGAGCCCAGAAGTTGCATGTACAAGCCATGACAAGCCAACAGTGCGTTCCACCGTAAGTTTTTCATATGTATACGTACTTTCAACAGATATGCACAAGTCAGAAATGAAACGGGCACTCTATGGCACGCAGAATGATACTTGTTGACATTTCATTGCCAAGGGACGTAATACGTGTACGGGAAAATAGGAGCAACAGAGCTAACTTAGATTTTTACGCGATCTGATAGTACATATGATTATTATTCATAATAGTAATACGTATAGAATATGTACAATATTATCTGGCTTGTTGTTATGATTGTTAATATGACTATTGTTATAATTATTGCAGCAAACCTGTATCAAGGCACAACGTTAATCGCTTCTCAAGTGAGCCCAGAAGTTGCATGTACAAGCCATGACAAGCCAACAGTGCGTTCCACCGTAAGTTTTTCATATGTATACGTACTTTCAACAGATATGCACAAGTCAGAAATGAAACGGGCACTCTATGGCACGCAGAATGATACTTGTTGACATTTCATTGCCAAGGGACGTAAAACGTGTACGGGAAAATAGGAGCAACAGAGCTAACTTAGATTTTTACGCGATCTGATAGTACATATGATTATTATTCATAATAGTAATACGTATAGAATATGTACAATATTATCTGGCTTGTTGTTATGATTGTTAATATGACTATTGTTATAATTATTGCAGCAAACCTGTATCAAGGCACAACGTTAATCGCTTCTCAAGTGAGCCCAGAA
The DNA here is from genome assembly GCA_037043455.1 of Cyrtodaria siliqua. NCBI lineage: Eukaryota > Metazoa > Mollusca > Bivalvia > Adapedonta > Hiatellidae > Cyrtodaria > Cyrtodaria siliqua. The sequence goes on from JAWPHD010022271.1 coordinate 7,075, forward strand.
GTTGCATGTACAAGCCATGACAAGCCAACAGTGCGTTCCACCGTAAGTTTTTCATATGTATACGTACTTTCAACAGATATGCACAAGTCAGAAATGAAACGGGCACTCTATGGCACGCAGAATGATACTTGTTGACATTTCATTGCCAAGGGACGTAAAACGTGTACGGGAAAATAGGAGCAACAGAGCTAACTTAGATTTTTACGCGATCTGATAGTACATATGATTATTATTCATAATAGTAATACGTATGGAATATGTACAATATTATCTGGCTTGTTGTTATGATTGTTAATATGACTATTGTTATAATTATTGCAGCAAACCTGTATCAAGGCACAACGTTAATCGCTTCTCAAGTGAGCCCAGAAGTTGCATGTACAAGCCATGACAAGCCAACAGTGCGTTCCACCGTAAGTTTTTCATATGTATACGTACTTTCAACAGATATGCACAAGTCAGAAATGAAACGGGCACTCTATGGCACGCAGAATGATACTTGTTGACATTTCATTGCCAAGGGACGTAATACGTGTACGGGAAAATAGGAGCAACAGAGCTAACTTAGATTTTTACGCGATCTGATAGTACATATGATTATTATTCATAATAGTAATACGTATAGAATATGTACAATATTATCTGGCTTGTTGTTATGATTGTTAATATGACTATTGTTATAATTATTGCAGCAAACCTGTATCAAGGCACAACGTTAATCGCTTCTCAAGTGAGCCCAGAAGTTGCATGTACAAGCCATGACAAGCCAACAGTGCGTTCCACCGTAAGTTTTTCATATGTATACGTACTTTCAACAGATATGCACAAGTCAGAAATGAAACGGGCACTCTATGGCACGCAGAATGATACTTGTTGACATTTCATTGCCAAGGGACGTAATACGTGTACGGGAAAATAGGAGCAACAGAGCTAACTTAGATTTTTACGCGATCTGATAGTACATATGATTATTATTCATAATAGTAATACGTATAGAATATGTACAATATTATCTGGCTTGTTGTTATGATTGTTAATATGACTATTGTTATAATTATTGCAGCAAACCTGTATCAAGGCACAACGTTAATCGCTTCTCAAGTGAGCCCAGAAGTTGCATGTACAAGCCATGACAAGCCAACAGTGCGTTCCACCGTAAGTTTTTCATATGTATACGTACTTTCAACAGATATGCACAAGTCAGAAATGAAACGGGCACTCTATGGCACGCAGAATGATACTTGTTGACATTTCATTGCCAAGGGACGTAATACGTGTACGGGAAAATAGGAGCAACAGAGCTAACTTAGATTTTTACGCGATCTGATAGTACATATGATTATTATTCATAATAGTAATACGTATGGAATATGTACAATATTATCTGGCTTGTTGTTATGATTGTTAATATGACTATTGTTATAATTATTGCAGCAAACCTGTATCAAGGCACAACGTTAATCGCTTCTCAAGTGAGCCCAGAAGTTGCATGTACAAGCCATGACAAGCCAACAGTGCGTTCCACCGTAAGTTTTTCATATGTATACGTACTTTCAACAGATATGCACAAGTCAGAAATGAAACGGGCACTCTATGGCACGCAGAATGATACTTGTTGACATTTCATTGCCAAGGGACGTAATACGTGTACGGGAAAATAGGAGCAACATAGCTAACTTAGATTTTTACGCGATCTGATAGTACATATGATTATTATTCATAATAGTAATACGTATAGAATATGTACAATATTATCTGGCTTGTTGTTATGATTGTTAATATGACTATTGTTATAATTATTGCAGCAAACCTGTATCAAGGCACAACGTTAATCGCTTCTCAAGTGAGCCCAGAAGTTGCATGTACAAGCCATGACAAGCCAACAGTGCGTTCCACCGTAAGTTTTTCATATGTATACGTACTTTCAACAGATATGCACAAGTCAGAAATGAAACGGGCACTCTATGGCACGCAGAATGATACTTGTTGACATTTCATTGCCAAGGGACGTAATACGTGTACGGGAAAATAGGAGCAACAGAGCTAACTTAGATTTTTACGCGATCTGATAGTACATATGATTATTATTCATAATAGTAATACGTATAGAATATGTACAATATTATCTGGCTTGTTGTTATGATTGTTAATATGACTATTGTTATAATTATTGCAGCAAACCTGTATCAAGGCACAACGTTAATCGCTTCTCAAGTGAGCCCAGAAGTTGCATGTACAAGCCATGACAAGCCAACAGTGCGTTCCACCGTAAGTTTTTCATATGTATACGTACTTTCAACAGATATGCACAAGTCAGAAATGAAACGGGCACTCTATGGCACGCAGAATGATACTTGTTGACATTTCATTGCCAAGGGACGTAATACGTGTACGGGAAAATAGGAGCAACAGAGCTAACTTAGATTTTTACGCGATCTGATAGTACATATGATTATTATTCATAATAGTAATACGTATAGAATATGTACAATATTATCTGGCTTGTTGTTATGATTGTTAATATGACTATTGTTATAATTATTGCAGCAAACCTGTATCAAGGCACAACGTTAATCGCTTCTCAAGTGAGCCCAGAAGTTGCATGTACAAGCCATGACAAGCCAACAGTGCGTTCCACCGTAAGTTTTTCATATGTATACGTACTTTCAACAGATATGCACAAGTCAGAAATGAAACGGGCACTCTATGGCACGCAGAATGATACTTGTTGACATTTCATTGCCAAGGGACGTAATACGTGTACGGGAAAATAGGAGCAACAGAGCTAACTTAGATTTTTACGCGATCTGATAGTACATATGATTAGTATTCATAATAGTAATACGTATAGAATATGTACAATATTATCTGGCTTGTTGTTATGATTGTTAATATGACTATTGTTATAATTATTGCAGCAAACCTGTATCAAGGCACAACGTTAATCGCTTCTCAAGTGAGCCCAGAAGTTGCATGTACAAGCCATGACAAGCCAACAGTGCGTTCCACCGTAAGTTTTTCATATGTATACGTACTTTCAACAGATATGCACAAGTCAGAAATGAAACGGGCACTCTATGGCACGCAGAATGATACTTGTTGACATTTCATTGCCAAGGGACGTAATACGTGTACGGGAAAATAGGAGCAACAGAGCTAACTTAGATTTTTACGCGATCTGATAGTACATATGATTAGTATTCATAATAGTAATACGTATGGAATATGTACAATATTATCTGGCTTGTTGTTATGATTGTTAATATGACTATTGTTATAATTATTGCAGCAAACCTGTATCAAGGCACAACGTTAATCGCTTCTCAAGTGAGCCCAGAAGTTGCATGTACAAGCCATGACAAGCCAACAGTGCGTTCCACCGTAAGTTTTTCATATGTATACGTACTTTCAACAGATATGCACAAGTCAGAAATGAAACGGGCACTCTATGGCACGCAGAATGATACTTGTTGACATTTCATTGCCAAGGGACGTAATACGTGTACGGGAAAATAGGAGCAACAGAGCTAACTTAGATTTTTACGCGATCTGATAGTACATATGATTATTATTCATAATAGTAATACGTATAGAATATGTACAATATTATCTGGCTTGTTGTTATGATTGTTAATATGACTATTGTTATAATTATTGCAGCAAACCTGTATCAAGGCACAACGTTAATCGCTTCTCAAGTGAGCCCAGAAGTTGCATGTACAAGCCATGACAAGCCAACAGTGCGTTCCACCGTAAGTTTTTCATATGTATACGTACTTTCAACAGATATGCACAAGTCAGAAATGAAACGGGCACTCTATGGCACGCAGAATGATACTTGTTGACATTTCATTGCCAAGGGACGTAATACGTGTACGGGAAAATAGGAGCAACAGAGCTAACTTAGATTTTTACGCGATCTGATAGTACATATGATTATAAATTCATAATAGTAATACGTATAGAATATGTACAATATTATCTGGCTTGTTGTTATGATTGTTAATATGACTATTGTTATAATTATTGCAGCAAACCTGTATCAAGGCACAACGTTAATCGCTTCTCAAGTGAGCCCAGAAGTTGCATGTACAAGCCATGACAAGCCAACAGTGCGTTCCACCGTAAGTTTTTCATATGTATACGTACTTTCAACAGATATGCACAAGTCAGAAATGAAACGGGCACTCTATGGCACGCAGAATGATACTTGTTGACATTTCATTGCCAAGGGACGTAATACGTGTACGGGAAAATAGGAGCAACAGAGCTAACTTAGATTTTTACGCGATCTGATAGTACATATGATTATTATTCATAATAGTAATACGTATAGAATATGTACAATATTATCTGGCTTGTTGTTATGATTGTTAATATGACTATTGTTATAATTATTGCAGCAAACCTGTATCAAGGCACAACGTTAATCGCTTCTCAAGTGAGCCCAGAAGTTGCATGTACAAGCCATGACAAGCCAACAGTGCGTTCCACCGTAAGTTTTTCATATGTATACGTACTTTCAACAGATATGCACAAGTCAGAAATGAAACGGACACTCTATGGCACGCAGAATGATACTTGTACAGTTTCATTGCCAAGGGACGTAATACGTGTACGGGAAAATAGGAGCAACAGAGCTAACTTAGATTTTTACGCGATCTGATAGTACATATGATTATTATTCATAATAGTAATACGTATAGAATATGTACAATATTATCTGGCTTGTTGTTATGATTGTTAATATGACTATTGTTATAATTATTGCAGCAAACCTGTATCAAGGCACAACGTTAATCGCTTCTCAAGTGAGCCCAGAAGTTGCATGTACAAGCCATGACAAGCCAACAGTGCGTTCCACCGTAAGTTTTTCATATGTATACGTACTTTCAACAGATATGCACAAGTCAGAAATGAAACGGGCACTCTATGGCACGCAGAATGATACTTGTTGACATTTCATTGCCAAGGGACGTAATACGTGTACGGGAAAATAGGAGCAACAGAGCTAACTTAGATTTTTACGCGATCTGATAGTACATATGATTATTATTCATAATAGTAATACGTATAGAATATGTACAATATTATCTGGCTTGTTGTTATGATTGTTAATATGACTATTGTTATAATTATTGCAGCAAACCTGTATCAAGGCACAACGTTAATCGCTTCTCAAGTGAGCCCAGAAGTTGCATGTACAAGCCATGACAAGCCAACAATGCGTTCCACCGTAAGTTTTTCATATGTATACGTACTTTCAACAGATATGCACAAGTCAGAAATGAAACGGGCACTCTATGGCACGCAGAATGATACTTGTTGACATTTCATTGCCAAGGGACGTAATACGTGTACGGGAAAATAGGAGCAACAGAGCTAACTTAGATTTTTACGCGATCTGATAGTACATATGATTATTATTCATAATAGTAATACGTATAGAATATGTACAATATTATCTGGCTTGTTGTTATGATTGTTAATATGACTATTGTTATAATTATTGCAGCAAACCTGTATCAAGGCACAACGTTAATCGCTTCTCAAGTGAGCCCAGAAGTTGCATGTACAAGCCATGACAAGCCAACAGTGCGTTCCACCGTAAGTTTTTCATATGTATACGTACTTTCAACAGATATGCACAAGTCAGAAATGAAACGGGCACTCTATGGCACGCAGAATGATACTTGTTGACATTTCATTGCCAAGGGACGTAATACGTGTACGGGAAAATAGGAGCAACAGAGCTAACTTAGATTTTTACGCGATCTGATAGTACATATGATTATTATTCATAATAGTAATACGTATAGAATATGTACAATATTATCTGGCTTGTTGTTATGATTGTTAATATGACTATTGTTATAATTATTGCAGCAAACCTGTATCAAGGCACAACGTTAATCGCTTCTCAAGTGAGCCCAGAAGTTGCATGTACAAGCCATGACAAGCCAACAGTGCGTTCCACCGTAAGTTTTTCATATGTATACGTACTTTCAACAGATATGCACAAGTCAGAAATGAAACGGGCACTCTATGGCACGCAGAATGATACTTGTTGACATTTCATTGCCAAGGGACGTAATACGTGTACGGGAAAATAGGAGCAACAGAGCTAACTTAGATTTTTACGCGATCTGATAGTACATATGATTATTATTCATAATAGTAATACGTATAGAATATGTACAATATTATCTGGCTTGTTGTTATGATTGTTAATATGACTATTGTTATAATTATTGCAGCAAACCTGTATCAAGGCACAACGTTAATCGCTTCTCAAGTGAGCCCAGAAGTTGCATGTACAAGCCATGACAAGCCAACAGTGCGTTCCACCGTAAGTTTTTCATATGTATACGTACTTTCAACAGATATGCACAAGTCAGAAATGAAACGGGCACTCTATGGCACGCAGAATGATACTTGTTGACATTTCATTGCCAAGGGACGTAATACGTGTACGGGAAAATAGGAGCAACAGAGCTAACTTAGATTTTTACGCGATCTGATAGTACATATGATTATTATTCATAATAGTAATACGTATAGAATATGTACAATATTATCTGGCTTGTTGTTATGATTGTTAATATGACTATTGTTATAATTATTGCAGCAAACCTGTATCAAGGCACAACGTTAATCGCTTCTCAAGTGAGCCCAGAAGTTGCATGTACAAGCCATGACAAGCCAACAGTGCGTTCCACCGTAAGTTTTTCATATGTATACGTACTTTCAACAGATATGCACAAGTCAGAAATGAAACGGGCACTCTATGGCACGCAGAATGATACTTGTTGACATTTCATTGCCAAGGGACGTAATACGTGTACGGGAAAATAGGAGCAACAGAGCTAACTTAGATTTTTACGCGATCTGATAGTACATATGATTATTATTCATAATAGTAATACGTATAGAATATGTACAATATTATCTGGCTTGTTGTTATGATTGTTAATATGACTATTGTTATAATTATTGCAGCAAACCTGTATCAAGGCACAACGTTAATCGCTTCTCAAGTGAGCCCAGAAGTTGCATGTTCAAGCCATGACAAGCCAACAGTGCGTTCCACCGTAAGTTTTTCATATGTATACGTACTTTCAACAGATATGCACAAGTCAGAAATGAAACGGGCACTCTATGGCACGCAGAATGATACTTGTTGACATTTCATTGCCAAGGGACGTAATACGTGTACGGGAAAATAGGAGCAACAGAGCTAACTTAGATTTTTACGCGATCTGATAGTACATATGATTATTATTCATAATAGTAATACGTATAGAATATGTACAATATTATCTGGCTTGTTGTTATGATTGTTAATATGACTATTGTTATAATTATTGCAGCAAACCTGTATCAAGGCACAACGTTAATCGCTTCTCAAGTGAGCCCAGAAGTTGCATGTACAAGCCATGACAAGCCAACAGTGCGTTCCACCGTAAGTTTTTCATATGTATACGTACTTTCAACAGATATGCACAAGTCAGAAATGAAACGGGCACTCTATGGCACGCAGAATGATACTTGTTGACATTTCATTGCCAAGGGACGTAATACGTGTACGGGAAAATAGGAGCAACAGAGCTAACTTAGATTTTTACGCGATCTGATAGTACATATGATTATTATTCATAATAGTAATACGTATAGAATATGTACAATATTATCTGGCTTGTTGTTATGATTGTTAATATGACTATTGTTATAATTATTGCAGCAAACCTGTATCAAGGCACAACGTTAATCGCTTCTCAAGTGAGCCCAGAAGTTGCATGTACAAGCCATGACAAGCCAACAGTGCGTTCCACCGTAAGTTTTTCATATGTATACGTACTTTCAACAGATATGCACAAGTCAGAAATGAAACGGGCACTCTATGGCACGCAGAATGATACTTGTTGACATTTCATTGCCAAGGGACGTAATACGTGTACGGGAAAATAGGAGCAACAGAGCTAACTTAGATTTTTACGCGATCTGATAGTACATATGATTATTATTCATAATAGTAATACGTATAGAATATGTACAATATTATCTGGCTTGTTGTTATGATTGTTAATATGACTATTGTTATAATTATTGCAGCAAACCTGTATCAAGGCACAACGTTAATCGCTTCTCAAGTGAGCCCAGAAGTTGCATGTACAAGCCATGACAAGCCAACAGTGCGTTCCACCGTAAGTTTTTCATATGTATTCGTACTTTCAACAGATATGCACAAGTCAGAAATGAAACGGGCACTCTATGGCACGCAGAATGATACTTGTTGACATTTCATTGCCAAGGGACGTAATACGTGTACGGGAAAATAGGAGCAACAGAGCTAACTTAGATTTTTACGCGATCTGATAGTACATATGATTATTATTCATAATAGTAATACGTATAGAATATGTACAATATTATCTGGCTTGTTGTTATGATTGTTAATATGACTATTGTTATAATTATTGCAGCAAACCTGTATCAAGGCACAACGTTAATCGCTTCTCAAGTGAGCCCAGAAGTTGCATGTACAAGCCATGACAAGCCAACAGTGCGTTCCACCGTAAGTTTTTCATATGTATACGTACTTTCAACAGATATGCACAAGTCAGAAATGAAACGGGCACTCTATGGCACGCAGAATGATACTTGTTGACATTGCATTGCCAAGGAACGTAATACGTGTACGGGAAAATAGGAGCAACAGAGCTAACTTAGATTTTTACGCGATCTGATAGTACATATGATTATTATTCATAATAGTAATACGTATAGAATATGTACAATATTATCTGGCTTGTTGTTATGATTGTTAATATGACTATTGTTATAATTATTGCAGCAAACCTGTATCAAGGCACAACGTTAATCGCTTCTCAAGTGAGCCCAGAAGTTGCATGTACAAGCCATGACAAGCCAACAGTGCGTTCCACCGTAAGTTTTTCATATGTATACGTACTTTCAACAGATATGCACAAGTCAGAAATGAAACGGGCACTCTATGGCACGCAGAATGATACTTGTTGACATTGCATTGCCAAGGGACGTAATACGTGTACGGGAAAATAGGAGCAACAGAGCTAACTTAGATTTTTACGCGATCTGATAGTACATATGATTATTATTCATAATAGTAATACGTATGGAATATGTACAATATTATCTGGCTTGTTGTTATGATTGTTTATATGACTATTGTTATAATTATTGCAGCAAACCTGTATCAAGGCACAACGTTAATCGCTTCTCAAGTGAGCCCAGAAGTTGCATGTACAAGCCATGACAAGCCAACAGTGCGTTCCACCGTAAGTTTTTCATATGTATACGTACTTTCAACAGATATGCACAAGTCAGAAATGAAACGGGCACTCTATGGCACGCAGAATGATACTTGTTGACATTTCATTGCCAAGGGACGTAATACGTGTACGGGAAAATAGGAGCAACAGAGCTAACTTAGATTTTTACGCGATCTGATAGTACATATGATTATTATTCATAATAGTAATACGTATGGAATATGTACAATATTATCTGGCTTGTTGTTATGATTGTTTATATGACTATTGTTATAATTATTGCAGCAAACCTGTATCAAGGCACAACGTTAATCGCTTCTCAAGTGAGCCCAGAAGTTGCATGTACAAGCCATGACAAGCCAACAGTGCGTTCCACCGTAAGTTTTTCATATGTATACGTACTTTCAACAGATATGCACAAGTCAGAAATGAAACGGGCACTCTATGGCACGCAGAATGATACTTGTTGACATTTCATTGCCAAGGGACGTAATACGTGTACGGGAAAATAGGAGCAACAGAGCTAACTTAGATTTTTACGCGATCTGATAGTACATATGATTATTATTCATAATAGTAATACGTATAGAATATGTACAATATTATCTGGCTTGTTGTTATGATTGTTAATATGACTATTGTTATAATTATTGCAGCAAACCTGTATCAAGGCACAACGTTAATCGCTTCTCAAGTGAGCCCAGAAGTTGCATGTACAAGCCATGACAAGCCAACAGTGCGTTCCACCGTAAGTTTTTCATATGTATACGTACTTTCAACAGATATGCACAAGTCAGAAATGAAACGGGCACTCTATGGCACGCAGAATGATACTTGTTGACATTGCATTGCCAAGGAACGTAATACGTGTACGGGAAAATAGGAGCAACAGAGCTAACTTAGATTTTTACGCGATCTGATAGTACATATGATTATTATTCATAATAGTAATACGTATAGAATATGTACAATATTATCTGGCTTGTTGTTATGATTGTTAATATGACTATTGTTATAATTATTGCAGCAAACCTGTATCAAGGCACAACGTTAATCGCTTCTCAAGTGAGCCCAGAAGTTGCATGTACAAGCCATGACAAGCCAACAGTGCGTTCCACCGTAAGTTTTTCATATGTATACGTACTTTCAACAGATATGCACAAGTCAGAAATGAAACGGGCACTCTATGGCACGCAGAATGATACTTGTTGACATTGCATTGCCAAGGGACGTAATACGTGTACGGGAAAATAGGAGCAACAGAGCTAACTTAGATTTTTACGCGATCTGATAGTACATATGATTATTATTCATAATAGTAATACGTATGGAATATGTACAATATTATCTGGCTTGTTGTTATGATTGTTTATATGACTATTGTTATAATTATTGCAGCAAACCTGTATCAAGGCACAACGTTAATCGCTTCTCAAGTGAGCCCAGAAGTTGCATGTACAAGCCATGACAAGCCAACAGTGCGTTCCACCGTAAGTTTTTCATATGTATACGTACTTTCAACAGATATGCACAAGTCAGAAATGAAACGGGCACTCTATGGCACGCAGAATGATACTTGTTGACATTGCATTGCCAAGGGACGTAATACGTGTACGGGAAAATAGGAGCAACAGAGCTAACTTAGATTTTTACGCGATCTGATAGTACATATGATTATTATTCATAATAGTAATACGTATGGAATATGTACAATATTATCTGGCTTGTTGTTATGATTGTTAATATGACTATTGTTATAATTATTGCAGCAAACCTGTATCAAGGCACAACGTTAATCGCTTCTCAAGTGAGCCCAGAAGTTGCATGTACAAGCCATGACAAGCCAACAGTGCGTTCCACCGTAAGTTTTTCATATGTATACGTACTTTCAACAGATATGCACAAGTCAGAAATGAAACGGGCACTCTATGGCACGCAGAATGATACTTGTTGACATTTCATTGCCAAGGGACGTAATACGTGTACGGGAAAATAGGAGCAACAGAGCTAACTTAGATTTTTACGCGATCTGATAGTACATATGATTATTATTCATAATAGTAATACGTATAGAATATGTACAATATTATCTGGCTTGTTGTTATGATTGTTAATATGACTATTGTTATAATTATTGCAGCAAACCTGTATCAAGGCACAACGTTAATCGCTTCTCAAGTGCGCCCAGAAGTTGCATGTACAAGCCATGACAAGCCAACAGTGCGTTCCACCGTAAGTTTTTCATATGTATACGTACTTTCAACAGATATGCACAAGTCAGAAATGAAACGGGCACTCTATGGCACGCAGAATGATACTTGTTGACATTTCATTGCCAAGGGACGTAATACGTGTACGGGAAAATAGGAGCAACAGAGCTAACTTAGATTTTTACGCGATCTGATAGTACATATGATTATTATTCATAATAGTAATACGTATGGAATATGTACAATATTATCTGGCTTGTTGTTATGATTGTTAATATGACTATTGTTATAATTATTGCAGCAAACCTGTATCAAGGCACAACGTTAATCGCTTCTCAAGTGAGCCCAGAAGTTGCATGTACAAGCCATGACAAGCCAACAGTGCGTTCCACCGTAAGTTTTTCATATGTATACGTACTTTCAACAGATATGCACAAGTCAGAAATGAAACGGGCACTCTATGGCACGCAGAATGATACTTGTTGACATTTCATTGCCAAGGGACGTAATACGTGTACGGGAAAATAGGAGCAACAGAGCTAACTTAGATTTTTACGCGATCTGATAGTACATATGATTATTATTCATAATAGTAATACGTATAGAATATGTACAATATTATCTGGCTTGTTGTTATGATTGTTAATATGACTATTGTTATAATTATTGCAGCAAACCTGTATCAAGGCACAACGTTAATCGCTTCTCAAGTGCGCCCAGAAGTTGCATGTACAAGCCATGACAAGCCAACAGTGCGTTCCACCGTAAGTTTTTCATATGTATACGTACTTTCAACAGATATGCACAAGTCAGAAATGAAACGGGCACTCTATGGCACGCAGAATGATACTTGTTGACATTTCATTGCCAAGGGACGTAATACGTGTACGGGAAAATAGGAGCAACAGAGCTAACTTAGATTTTTACGCGATCTGATAGTACATATGATTATTATTCATAATAGTAATACGTATAGAATATGTACAATATTATCTGGCTTGTTGTTATGATTGTTAATATGACTATTGTTATAATTATTGCAGCAAACCTGTATCAAGGCACAACGTTAATCGCTTCTCAAGTGAGCCCAGAAGTTGCATGTACAAGCCATGACAAGCCAACAGTGCGTTCCACCGTAAGTTTTTCATATGTATACGTACTTTCAACAGATATGCACAAGTCAGAAATGAAACGGGCACTCTATGGCACGCAGAATGATACTTGTTGACATTTCATTGCCAAGGGACGTAATACGTGTACGGGAAAATAGGAGCAACAGAGCTAACTTAGATTTTTACGCGATCTGATAGTACATATGATTATTATTCATAATAGTAATACGTATAGAATATGTACAATATTATCTGGCTTGTTGTTATGATTGTTAATATGACTATTGTTATAATTATTGCAGCAAACCTGTATCAAGGCACAACGTTAATCGCTTCTCAAGTGAGCCCAGAAGTTGCATGTACAAGCCATGACAAGCCAACAGTGCGTTCCACCGTAAGTTTTTCATATGTATACGTACTTTCAACAGATATGCACAAGTCAGAAATGAAACGGGCACTCTATGGCACGCAGAATGATACTTGTTGACATTTCATTGCCAAGGGACGTAATACGTGTACGGGAAAATAGGAGCAACAGAGCTAACTTAGATTTTTACGCGATCTGATAGTACATATGATTATTATTCATAATAGTAATACGTATAGAATATGTACAATATTATCTGGCTTGTTGTTATGATTGTTAATATGACTATTGTTATAATTATTGCAGCAAACCTGTATCAAGGCACAACGTTAATCGCTTCTCAAGTGAGCCCAGAAGTTGCATGTACAAGCCATGACAAGCCAACAGTGCGTTCCACCGTAAGTTTTTCATATGTATACGTACTTTCAACAGATATGCACAAGTCAGAAATGAAACGGGCACTCTATGGCACGCAGAATGATACTTGTTGACATTTCATTGCCAAGGGACGTAATACGTGTACGGGAAAATAGGAGCAACAGAGCTAACTTAGATTTTTACGCGATCTGATAGTACATATGATTATTATTCATAATAGTAATACGTATAGAATATGTACAATATTATCTGGCTTGTTGTTATGATTGTTAATATGACTATTGTTATAATTATTGCAGCAAACCTGTATCAAGGCACAACGTTAATCGCTTCTCAAGTGAGCCCAGAAGTTGCATGTACAAGCCATGACAAGCCAACAGTGCGTTCCACCGTAAGTTTTTCATATGTATACGTACTTTCAACAGATATGCACAAGTCAGAAATGAAACGGGCACTCTATGGCACGCAGAATGATACTTGTTGACATTTCATTGCCAAGGGACGTAATACGTGTACGGGAAAATAGGAGCAACAGAGCTAACTTAGATTTTTACGCGATCTGATAGTACATATGATTATTATTCATAATAGTAATACGTATAGAATATGTACAATATTATCTGGCTTGTTGTTATGATTGTTAATATGACTATTGTTATAATTATTGCAGCAAACCTGTATCAAGGCACAACGTTAATCGCTTCTCAAGTGAGCCCAGAAGTTGCATGTACAAGCCATGACAAGCCAACAGTGCGTTCCACCGTAAGTTTTTCATATGTATACGTACTTTCAACAGATATGCACAAGTCAGAAATGAAACGGGCACTCTATGGCACGCAGAATGATACTTGTTGACATTGCATTGCCAAGGAACGTAATACGTGTACGGGAAAATAGGAGCAACAGAGCTAACTTAGATTTTTACGCGATCTGATAGTACATATGATTATTATTCATAATAGTAATACGTATAGAATATGTACAATATTATCTGGCTTGTTGTTATGATTGTTAATATGACTATTGTTATAATTATTGCAGCAAACCTGTATCAAGGCACAACGTTAATCGCTTCTCAAGTGAGCCCAGAAGTTGCATGTACAAGCCATGACAAGCCAACAGTGCGTTCCACCGTAAGTTTTTCATATGTATACGTACTTTCAACAGATATGCACAAGTCAGAAATGAAACGGGCACTCTATGGCACGCAGAATGATACTTGTTGACATTGCATTGCCAAGGGACGTAATACGTGTACGGGAAAATAGGAGCAACAGAGCTAACTTAGATTTTTACGCGATCTGATAGTACATATGATTATTATTCATAATAGTAATACGTATGGAATATGTACAATATTATCTGGCTTGTTGTTATGATTGTTTATATGACTATTGTTATAATTATTGCAGCAAACCTGTATCAAGGCACAACGTTAATCGCTTCTCAAGTGAGCCCAGAAGTTGCATGTACAAGCCATGACAAGCCAACAGTGCGTTCCACCGTAAGTTTTTCATATGTATACGTACTTTCAACAGATATGCACAAGTCAGAAATGAAACGGGCACTCTATGGCACGCAGAATGATACTTGTTGACATTGCATTGCCAAGGGACGTAATACGTGTACGGGAAAATAGGAGCAACAGAGCTAACTTAGATTTTTACGCGATCTGATAGTACATATGATTATTATTCATAATAGTAATACGTATGGAATATGTACAATATTATCTGGCTTGTTGTTATGATTGTTAATATGACTATTGTTATAATTATTGCAGCAAACCTGTATCAAGGCACAACGTTAATCGCTTCTCAAGTGAGCCCAGAAGTTGCATGTACAAGCCATGACAAGCCAACAGTGCGTTCCACCGTAAGTTTTTCATATGTATACGTACTTTCAACAGATATGCACAAGTCAGAAATGAAACGGGCACTCTATGGCACGCAGAATGATACTTGTTGACATTTCATTGCCAAGGGACGTAATACGTGTACGGGAAAATAGGAGCAACAGAGCTAACTTAGATTTTTACGCGATCTGATAGTACATATGATTATTATTCATAATAGTAATACGTATAGAATATGTACAATATTATCTGGCTTGTTGTTATGATTGTTAATATGACTATTGTTATAATTATTGCAGCAAACCTGTATCAAGGCACAACGTTAATCGCTTCTCAAGTGCGCCCAGAAGTTGCATGTACAAGCCATGACAAGCCAACAGTGCGTTCCACCGTAAGTTTTTCATATGTATACGTACTTTCAACAGATATGCACAAGTCAGAAATGAAACGGGCACTCTATGGCACGCAGAATGATACTTGTTGACATTTCATTGCCAAGGGACGTAATACGTGTACGGGAAAATAGGAGCAACAGAGCTAACTTAGATTTTTACGCGATCTGATAGTACATATGATTATTATTCATAATAGTAATACGTATGGAATATGTACAATATTATCTGGCTTGTTGTTATGATTGTTAATATGACTATTGTTATAATTATTGCAGCAAACCTGTATCAAGGCACAACGTTAATCGCTTCTCAAGTGAGCCCAGAAGTTGCATGTACAAGCCATGACAAGCCAACAGTGCGTTCCACCGTAAGTTTTTCATATGTATACGTACTTTCAACAGATATGCACAAGTCAGAAATGAAACGGGCACTCTATGGCACGCAGAATGATACTTGTTGACATTTCATTGCCAAGGGACGTAATACGTGTACGGGAAAATAGGAGCAACAGAGCTAACTTAGATTTTTACGCGATCTGATAGTACATATGATTATTATTCATAATAGTAATACGTATGGAATATGTACAATATTATCTGGCTTGTTGTTATGATTGTTAATATGACTATTGTTATAATTATTGCAGCAAACCTGTATCAAGGCACAACGTTAATCGCTTCTCAAGTGAGCCAGAAGTTGCATGTACAAGCCATGACAAGCCAACAGTGCGTTCCACCGTAAGTTTTTCATATGTATACGTACTTTCAACAGATATGCACAAGTCAGAAATGAAACGGGCACTCTATGGCACGCAGAATGATACTTGTTGACATTTCATTGCCAAGGGACGTAATACGTGTACGGGAAAATAGGAGCAACAGAGCTAACTTAGATTTTTACGCGATCTGATAGTACATATGATTATTATTCATAATAGTAATACGTATGGAATATGTACAATATTATCTGGCTTGTTGTTATGATTGTTAATATGACTATTGTTATAATTATTGCAGCAAACCTGTATCAAGGCACAACGTTAATCGCTTCTCAAGTGAGCCCAGAAGTTGCATGTACAAGCCATGACAAGCCAACAGTGCGTTCCACCGTAAGTTTTTCATATGTATACGTACTTTCAACAGATATGCACAAGTCAGAAATGAAACGGGCACTCTATGGCACGCAGAATGATACTTGTTGACATTTCATTGCCAAGGGACGTAATACGTGTACGGGAAAATAGGAGCAACAGAGCTAACTTAGATTTTTACGCGATCTGATAGTACATATGATTATTATTCATAATAGTAATACGTATGGAATATGTACAATATTATCTGGCTTGTTGTTATGATTGTTAATATGACTATTGTTATAATTATTGCAGCAAACCTGTATCAAGGCACAACGTTAATCGCTTCTCAAGTGAGCCCAGAAGTTGCATGTACAAGCCATGACAAGCCAACAGTGCGTTCCACCGTAAGTTTTTCATATGTATACGTACTTTCAACAGATATGCACAAGTCAGAATGAAACGGGCACTCTATGGCACGCAGAATGATACTTGTTGACATTTCATTGCCAAGGGACGTAATACGTGTACGGGAAAATAGGAGCAACAGAGCTAACTTAGATTTTTACGCGATCTGATAGTACATATGATTATTATTCATAATAGTAATACGTATAGAATATGTACAATATTATCTGGCTTGTTGTTATGATTGTTAATATGACTATTGTTATAATTATTGCAGCAAACCTGTATCAAGGCACAACGTTAATCGCTTCTCAAGTGCGCCCAGAAGTTGCATGTACAAGCCATGACAAGCCAACAGTGCGTTCCACCGTAAGTTTTTCATATGTATACGTACTTTCAACAGATATGCACAAGTCAGAAATGAAACGGGCA
Organism: Cyrtodaria siliqua; assembly: GCA_037043455.1. NCBI lineage: Eukaryota > Metazoa > Mollusca > Bivalvia > Adapedonta > Hiatellidae > Cyrtodaria > Cyrtodaria siliqua. The sequence continues at coordinate 24,615 of JAWPHD010022271.1, forward strand.
CTCTATGGCACGCAGAATGATACTTGTTGACATTTCATTGCCAAGGGACGTAATACGTGTACGGGAAAATAGGAGCAACAGAGCTAACTTAGATTTTTACGCGATCTGATAGTACATATGATTATTATTCATAATAGTAATACGTATGGAATATGTACAATATTATCTGGCTTGTTGTTATGATTGTTTATATGACTATTGTTATAATTATTGCAGCAAACCTGTATCAAGACACAACGTTAATCGCTTTCAAGTGAGCCCAGAAGTTGCATGTACAAGCCATGACAAGCCAACAATGCGTTCCACCGTAAGTTTTTCATATGTATACGCACTTTCAACAGATATGCACACATCAGAAATGAAACGTGCACTCTATGGCACGCAAATAGATACTTGTTGACATTTCATTGCCAAGGGACGTAATACGTGTACGGGAAAATAGGACAAACAGAGATAACTTAGATTTTTTCGCGATCTGATAGTACATATGATTATTATTCATAATAGTAATACGTAAAGAATATGTACAATATTATCTGGCTTGTTGTTATGATTGTTAATATGACTATTGTTATAATTATTGCAGCAAACCTGTATCAAGACACAACGTTAATCGCTTCTCAAGTGAGCCCAGAAGTTGCATGTACAAGCCATGACAAGCCAACAATGCGTTCCACCGTAAGTTTTTCATATGTATACGCACTTTCAACAGATATGCACACATCAGAAATGGAACGTGCACTCTATGGCACGCAGAATGATACTTGTTGACATTTCATTGCCAAGGGACGTAATACGTGTACGGGAAAATAGGACAAACAGAGATAACTTAGATTTTTACGCGATCTGATAGTACATATGATTATTATTCATAATAGTAATACGTAAAGAATATGTACAATATTATCTGGATTGTTGTTATGATTGTTTATATGACTATTGTTATAATTATTGCAGCAAACCTGTATCAAGACACAACGTTAATCGCTTCTCAAGTGAGCCCAGAAGTTGCATG
>JAWPHD010022272.1:0-25616 GCA_037043455.1 Cyrtodaria siliqua
GTTAAATTCTTACCTTTCTCTAATTCGGAACACCAAATGTGTTAATATCATGCAACAATTCATTTCTTTCAATACAGAGATCTATTAACGTGAATAACTTAAATAGTTTATACAATATTCAACCTTGAAATGTTATTTTACAGTATGTTTACATGTTGATGTATTTTTATCAGAATATCTCAGGTTGTTTTGGTTGGTGAGAACGAATGTGTTTTTTTTTATAGTGTGACTACTCGGGTATTTTTTATTGTCCGTATATTAAAGGGGTTTGAAAACCCTTCAAGAAATATTTTGACTTCCTTGTAATCAAAATTAATAAGTAAGTCTCCTCATCTCATATCACATTCAACTCTTTCAAAACATCATAAAAAAATACACTCCAAATATCATATAAGGAAGGTAACATTACTTCTAGTCTTTAAGAAATTTCTGTTTCTATTCTGTGAAGAAAACAAAGATTTTAAATTGTAATTTATTCACTTTTCAACTGTCATCTGTCCTTTTAATGTAACATTTTATCTTTTACACTGTAAACGGTTTGCATTCAGACTGTAATCAGGGTCTGAATAAAATGTTTTCATTAGAAAATGTAATTAAAACAATCTGTAACAAGAGGTCCAAGAGGGCATGCGGATGCTCTACTTGTTAAAATAGCCATCATATAATTATGTGACTAGTTATAGGGTGTTCACTTCTAGGGAACACTTGTGTCGCCACCTGCCATGATTTCAGCTAGTGAAGATGTGTGTGAAATTTCATGAACATAGGTCAAATACTTTTTAAATTGTGGCTAGTTGTGAGCATGGTTAGATTGCGGGTTGAAGTTTTATGAAATGGGGCATAACTAAGTCAAAATGAAAGACAGAGTTATTGGACATGTGTAACAACATTCATTGACGTAAGGTGAAGATGTGTGTGAAGTTTTGTTAACACAGGCCAAATACCTTCCAACTTATGGCCAAGGTTAGATTGCAGGTTAAAGTGTGATGTACGACGGATGACGGACAAAGTGATGCCTAAGTGTTTGCCATGGAAATTGTTTACAACCGGTGAAGTAATCATGTTCACAAAAGTTAACTAATGGACGTACAAAATGGACAACGAGCCATTCAATAAGCTTGCATGGCCTTTGGCCAGTAGAGCTGAAAATGCTAAATGGATGAAAATCAACAGAAAAATAAAATTTGCATTAATTTTACCCTTCGAGATCCCTTCAACCCAAATATGGTAAAAATCAACGTAATCTTCTAAAGTTAATGTATAAACTAGCTTTTTTAACATAATATAGAATTATGGAGCAGATTTTTTTTCTGATGTTAAAGTTTTATAAAAAGTGGCATAACTCTGCATTGGATAATTGATCAGAAAGAACTGTATAAAGTTTCCAGACCATAGGTCAATACTTTGCCAAGTTACTATCTTGCCCTTATAGTCGTACCTTCACCACCAAATACCACTAATATATGATATATAGATTTTTTTCTGCATCTTTAAATGTGCCTTTATTTAATATTCAAATTGTTTATACCGGTAATTGATGTATTAATATGGAAAAGTATTTTCATATAAAACAACATATTTTTTATGATTAAATTTTTCTTTTTTTTCTGCTTTAAGAGTGTCAATAGCATTAGCTTTTATTTTGTGTAAGAAATAAAATTCTCTGACTTTTTCCTGATGTTTGCTTCGGGTTTTTTCAAATTCCCTGATTTTTCCCTGCAGATATTCTTTTTTTCTCCCCTCACCCCCCATTTCCCCTGTTTTTCAGAGTCTGTGCACACCCTGAAAATGTTCATCAAATATATTTGCTTGTCCAAAGCTCTGGATCTTGTTCTTATCATACATGTACTGTAGTTATCAGTACAGGTTATACATGTATGTGGTTGCTATCAACCTTATAGGTCAGCCCCAGGTAGATAGATAACAACAAGAGGCAATTCCATGGTAAACTGATATATTGATTTTAAATGTTTTATTGAAAATAAACCATAACCAGAGGATATAAAAGAAGCGTATACCACACTAAAATGTTTAACATTTAATGTCCAAATTTAAAGAAATGTTGTGCAACATAAAATAATGCCACAGTGAAATTCATGGAATGTCACAATGCATAAATTGAACTCCACAACACAAACATACACATGTCACAACAAAAATGAATGTCACAGCAAACAGAGATGTCACAGTCACATTGCAATAATAAGAATGTCAAAAAGCATTCAAAACGCCACATGCACAGATACATCACAGAATAAAGGAATGTCACAGCATAAAAGACATATCACAGCATAAAGGAAGGTCACAGCATAAAGGAATACCAAAACATAACGGCATGTCACATGATAAATACATGTCCCAACATAAAGGTATGCCACAGCAAAAGGTATGTCACAGCAGAACATAAAGGGAATGTCAATGCATAAATACATGTCATACATAACATGCATTTATTATTGCAATGCACAACACACAAACTGAAAATGGGCTTCTCTTGCAAATGCTTCAAATTTTAATTCTTGACATTTTTTAGTGATCTTCTACAAAACCATCTGGGATTTGTCAGAGCCATGTTACGGGAGAACACTGATGCCATGTTTGATCAAGATAAGTATGAAAATATGTCGTTTACAGAGAACATAATTCCAGTCAGCTCAATCCGACACTAAATGCCAAAGCAATCTGCATATCAATAGTCTGCTATAATACAGCATCGTTTTCACTGACTGATCTTTTCTAGACCCTAATAATTTTTATGTTATGTAAATTTTAAGGCTTTAAATAGTATTTTCTTGATTTGGTGCCAAAGAATTATTAGAAGTCAGGGCACTAGTCAGCATTTAGGGAACTGGGGCCAGGGCCCTCAGGAAGGGGAATTTTGTGTTGTTTTCATATCAAAGGGGAATTTATAAGAAACTCAGTGTGTTTCTTTTATTATTTAAGTATTTGCAAAATGTATGCTGTTTTCCCAATTTATACACATGTTTATGGAGTTGTTCAAACAAAATGTTAACAAACATTTGCAAGAGAAAACCACATGCAAGAATACTATACAATATAAACATAATACAATGTAAACAAACCCTCGCTCCATGTTCTGTATTGTTCCAAAATGCGGAAGTCGTCAAAACCTGAGAGAAATCAAATAAACAGTTTAGATACATAAAAGTTATAACAAGTCTTCCGAGGAAATCACTGAATGTCTCCTTTTTTTCTGCAGAGCATTGTCAGTAACTGACACAAACTGAGAATTTTAGTCACTGATAAGAGTGCTAACATGGACGGATTCTTTGACAAACTCCCTACTGCATTTCATTAATAAAATAAATCGGTCAACGTCATGACAAAAAGGTGTTCCACCAAATTACAAGACAAAATTGCAATTACAACCAAACTTTGGCTTGTGTTCTATTGTGATACAGAGTTAAACACTAGAAGGGTGTCCCACAGAACACTTGTGTTCTCATTTCAGCAAGGACAATCTTACAATAAATCCTTGAATCTTTCATGAATTATGGAGCTGGGCCTGGATTTATGAAACAACTTATGACTGTTTTGATCGTAAGTTAATTTCTTAAATTCTTTACTTTGATTTACAATTCACAAAATTTCATTTCATTTTTTATACATTTCATATTTCTGCACATAATGCACACATAATTGTCAGAATTGAATGCTTAGATGTAAAAATGTGAACGATTTTAAAATTTGAGCCTTATCGTAAGATGTTTAATAAAACGGGGCCCAGATTTTATTTTTTTTTCAAAATTATGAGCTAGGTTAGGTTGCATTTTAAAATATTATGAAAAGGGGCACAACTCTGCTGAAATGAAAATCAGAGTTACTGGACATGTGAATGTCACTGAATACTTATAAGGAAGAACTGTAGAAGATGCATGACCATAGGTCAATATTTTGCCAAGTTATCAGCTGAGGATGCATGTTATAGGTTTTATAAAATAGGGGCATATCGCTACCGACTTGTGTAACAACATTCTTTGAGGTAAGATGAAGACATGTGAAGTTTTATGAACCTAGGTCACATACTTTTCAGTTATGACTGGGGTTAGGCTGCAGTTTGAAGTGTGGTGGACGTACGACAACGACGGACAAAAGACGACAATGACGGACGACGGACAAAGTGATCCCAAAGTGTCTGCCATGCTAAGCAGGCAACACAACAAACTTAACAAGATGAATGACCAAAACAAATGCGACAAGATAGGGTCTCTGTGTTATTTTTCAAATATTGGCCACGATTTTTCAAAACGGCCGTGCAAAACACGGCTGCACGGTTGGCTGGCTAATACACTGGTACCAACCCAGAAGTTCCATGATTGATTCTTCTAGTTCATGTAGTTTGTCAGACTAGCATGAGTTAAAATTGCTTTTAAAATCTGCCAGTGATGTCACTCATAACGGTGTCTACTTGCAGCAGTGAGCTCAATGGACAACTTTATAGTGCTGCCAGACTGGACTAATATCATTTTTATGAAATCTCTGATGTGACAAGGACTGGATTGAACCCATGGCCTTTTGCATGCAAGGCAGACACTCTACCACTGACTAAGACAAAGCCGATAAGCATCTTATTTATAATTATTTTTTGATATCATACAGGATTTTGGTACAAAGATTTTCAGCAGCTAAAATGTATGAGAATATGCAAACATTTTTGATTTCATTTCAACCTTCGTCTTCAGCTGGTGAAATGAAATCAAAACAGGTTAGAACATACAACAGGTTGGAATTACCCATATATGCCCAAAGTACAGCCTGCTGGAAATCAAAACAGGTTGGAATTATCCATATGCCCAAAGTACAGCCGGCTCGAAATCAAAACAGGTTGGAATAATCCATTTGCCCACAATACAGCCTGCTGGAAATCAAAACAGGTTGGTATAATCCATTTGCCCAAAGTACAGCCTGCTGAAAATCAAAACAGGTTGGTATAATCCATATGTCCAAAGTACAGCCGGCTGGAAATCAAAACAGGTTTGAATAATCCATATGCCCAAAGAACAGCCTGCCGGAAATCAAAACAGGTTGGAATTATCCATATGCCCAAAGTACAGCCTGCTGGAAATTAAAACAGGTTGGAATAATCCATATGCCCAAAGAACAGCCTGCCGGAAATCAAAACAGGTTGGAATTATCCATATGCCCAAAGTACAGCCTGCTGGAAATTAAAACAGGTTGGAATAATCCATATGCCCAAAGAACAGCCTGCCGGAAATCAAAACAGGTTGGAATTATCCATATGCCCAAAGTACAGCCTGCTGGAAATCAAAACAGTTTGAATTAATTTATCCATATTCCCAAAGTACAGCCGGCTGGAAATCAAAACAGGTTGGAATTATCCATATTCCCAAAGTACAGTCTGCTGGAAATCAAAGCAGTTTGGAATTATCCATATATTACAGTGGTGCGTTTGAAAATATCCCGCTATGCAGGATAGAATGAGAAAGCAATAATTCACCGCAAGAACGTGATGTGAGAATGCGAGGCGAGAATATGAGAAGAGAAACTGAGGCGAGATTGCGAGGTGAGATCACAGATTTGGAAAATGCAATGCCCCTGGGGGCGTTTATAGGGGAATATACGGTAGCCATATTCTTTTGAGACACAAAATTTGAATGCATGTGCAGTAGCTTTGCCTACTTGAAATGTGAAGTTTATTTGAAATTAAATGCTATTTTTTTTTTGGCAACAGAAAATTGTTCAAATGAATGTAAATATAACATACCGGTACATGTATTGTGTTTGTCTGTTTCTAATTGTTGAGTAAAGTGCCTCAATAAAATATTCAAAACTTTGATGGAATAACGAATAAAAATCGGTAAACTCCACATATCATTTCCGTAATTATTAAATATATACAAGCAGATTAAAACTCAAAATCTATATGCTAATTGTAATGCCTTATTATGTGTCCCATTAACATATGGACAAGTTTATAATAATACATTTCACTCCTATTAATTCCATACAATTATCCCAGCCTGCACTAGATAAATGACCACAAATATCAGGGTCTTGCAAAGCCGACATGCCAATAAATAACGTAATTTATGCAGAGCATCTATTGTCAATTAAGACAAAATTAATTAATAAACAAAATACCCTTGTGTCTTTTAATCAAATTATCACCTTTGCAGAAGTGATTTATATTCCAAACACTCTTTAAAACTCTGACATTGAGTGCTCCATATGGTACGATAAATCCCACAAAAGCCAGTAGCAGACAACAATATTCACTCCTCTGCAGAAACAGATCACCCTTCTGCTACTTGTCTTTAAGGATTGTCGTCTGGAACTCTATTGTGAGCACTTAGTAGAAATCCAATAATCAAAATTGGCATTCATACAAACTGTCTTGGTGACAATTTACACAAGGCTAAGGATAGGACCATAGAAATTACAATAATATTAGATTTTTCACTTGACATAACTCTGAAAATAGTTTATTACAAATGCAGCATTAGCTTTGATAATACTGAGAGGAATTGGGATAATAAATTCAGCGATAGACACAACTTTACAGCGTTTTTTTACCTTCTTTGTACAGGTCCGGTAAACGGACCCGTTCCCAATCGCCAAAAAATAGCATTTCCCCCAATTTTGAGTAAAAAAAAAATGCTTTAGAATAATCTTCTTAATAAAGTTTTTTACCAGGGTTTTCGACGTTTCTTCTGCTTTTCTGTGTAAATTGAACAAAATACAAAAACAAATTTTTTCCCAATTCTGAGAAAAAACGCGCGTTTTTTCCCAATTTTGAGAAAAATCGCGTGTTTTTCCCCAATTTGACCGGTCACGGACCCATTCCCAAAATGGTGAAAAAAAACGCTGCTTCATCAGTTTTGAAGCAGTGAAGTTTGTTCAAAGCACAATAACAACAAAAATCAGATTATTTTTTTTCAACCAAATTGAATTGAATTGGATTTTATAGTCACAGATCATCTGTGTTACAAACACCGTATTAAACTCTGTCATGTATGTCACGAACATGTATGCCAAGTTTCAAAATTGTCTGTCAATTAGGTTTTTAAGCTAAGTTGAAAAGAGAGATAAATCTCGTCAAATGCATGACAATAGTTATGTAACTTGCCATATCTTATGGTTGTGTTACGATGATGAAAGTGAGTGCCAAGGTTCAAAGTTTTCTGTCAATTGATTTTTGGAATATGACTAGTTCATATATTTAGATGAAATCCATGCATTCAAAAAGATGCACTACCCAAGACACAACTGTGTCAAGATAGAATGTTTTGTCTTTATAAACTAGGTTTAAACATAGACATCAATCAATGGTATCTATGTCTATGGTTTAAAGCATCTAGTGCCTAATTTATATAATAGTTCATAAGAAAATGATGTAAATATAACAATTAAAGTTATCTGTCCTTTGCTTGGTGGGTGAAGGTCACATCCACATTTGCTTTTTGACACATTGTGATATACTACCCAAAAAACAACTATAAGCGAAGTTTGAAAGGTGTAATGCATAAAGTTTGTGAGAAAGTGACCTAAACGCAAAATTAATGTTGAAAGTAAAAATTATTAAGTTATCTGTCCCTTGCTTGAAGGGTCAAGGTTACATCCACATTTGCTTTGTCATGTTGCAATGTACCACTCAAGATAAAACTATAAGCTCAAGTTTGAAAAGTCTAGTGCATACAGTTTGTGAAAAAGTGACCTAAATGCAAAAGTTGAAGGTAAAAATTATTAAGTTATCTGCCCTTTGCTTTTAGGGTCAAGGACACTTACACATTTGCTTTGTCATGCTGCGATGTACCACCCAAGATACAACTATAAGCAAAACTTGAATGTTGATGCCTTCGCCATCGCCTTCGCCGCCGCCGGAAAAGCAACACCCATGTCTCCTATTTACTTCGAAAAGGCAAGACAAAAATGAAAAATATGCATGTTCTAAATTCTAAGTTAAACTAAGAAGGGTGTTCCATGGAACACTTGTGTTGCCTGCTGTGTGCTTATTTCAGCAAGTACAATCTAACTATAGAAACAGGCATAACATAACATTATTGGACATGTTTAACAACATTCCTTGCGGTAAGATGAAAATGTGTGTGAAGTTGTATGAACATAGGCCAAATACTTTTCAAGTTATGGCCAAGGTTAGGTTGCAGGTTAAAGTGTGACGGATGACGATGACGGACAAAGTGAACCCTAAGTGTCTGCCATGCTATGCTGGCGATACAAAAAATGGCTTTATTATGAATGAATGGTGTTTTACGGCACATCGACACATAAATAGGTCATATTGTGCGCAAAAGCTTTATTATGACAAAATTCATTAAGTGTTTTGGCACTTAGTCTTGTCTGTATGAGTTCCACTTATGAAAGCAAAGTTCCACTGAATTTCAGAGATGTGAGTTCAGCATAAAAGGTTAACCATTCCGACGCAGGTAAAATAGCTTGCATTTTCCTCCTAATCTCAAGCTAAATATCTGAATACTTTGGATGAACTAGAACAACAAAAGTGTCATTATACAATTAAATCTCCAATATGGATTTTTGTTATTGTATGTTAACTGTATAATAACATTATATAGCTCATGCTTGGCAGGAGCAGATCGGCAGATTGGAAATAATTAACTTCCATTATCAGAGTTGTTTTTCTATACTTTTGGAACATGATCCACATCGTAACGATTGGCATTTTTCATAAAATTGCGAAAAAATGCAGTAAAACATTAATTTATAATTGTATCTTTGATACTGTTTTCAGTATACTACGGTCAACAGACGTATTTAAAAGCGTTTTAGACTCGATACTAGACTCGAAAATTGTAGAAAGCATAAATATTATTAAAGTTACCGCCTATGACTTCGAAAAGGTATTGATTGTGTCACACTAAGGCTTCTTTTCCTTTAAATTTTGAGGGCCGTGGGTCCATGGCCGATAGAGTCTCTGACTTGAAATCACTTGCCCGCTGTAGATCCCTCAGGGGCCTAGGAATCTTTATGTGATGAAGCTATCCAGCTGGCGGCTTGAGGAACATCGTTGGTTCCACCCAGGCGCTCGCCGGTGCACGAATATTGCCCAGAAGGGCATCTGGGGTCTTCCTCCAGTGGAAGCTGGAAAGTTGCCATAATTATGACCTCAGCTGTTGGTGCAACTGTAAAACCCGATTCAATTCAATTCTTTAAATTTTTATATTTTTATTTCAATTGGGAATTTTTGTCTCAAAATTAGGGAAAAATATGTTTTGGCATTGGGAATATAGCCCAATAAATAAATATAGCCTTTAAAAACAGCCAAACAGCCAAACAACAACACTGACAAGGGGCGTAGCTTGGCCTTTTTGATGGCATAGGCCCGTAGTTAAAGTATTATGCTAGAGGGGTCCAGGGACATCCCCCCCACCCAATTTTTGTTTTATTCTGGTTACTACGCCTCCTATACAGCCTTGCCTCCTATACAGCCCCGCCCCCACCCCTCCCCCCGATTTTTATTGCAGTTTTGGAATTTTTAATTTTTCTATTTCTGAAAATTAGGCGTAGGCCCGGGCCTACAGGGCCTACCTAGGCAGAGCTACGCCAATGCTGACTTATAATGATTAAAGCTATTTATTTCAAACATTTCATTTTCACAGTTTAGCAGATTCAAAATCAAGATATCCACTTAGTACTTGGTTCCAGGTTAACCCATAACCCGCTACAAATATATAATGGACTGTACTTTCTTTGAATTAAGACCATTCCATTTATGTGGCAAAGGAGTGTTTTGTGGGAAGTTGATTGATCAACAGCTAGTTAATCGCAGGCTTATCTGGGTTTACAATGGACACAAAGGCTATTATAGTTGTGCTTAGCGGGTTAACGGTTAACTCCATCATCATTAGAAGCATTTTTCTGAACAGCATGGCAAAAAGAATCAAATATTGAATCATATGATGACAGGTATTGTCTGAAGAAAATATTGAAATGGCTTAAAGACACATTTCGAGCCTATTGTATTTGGGGGGGAGAGAATTTCTATAGGGAACCGTAAATCGCTGTTAGAAATACATTTGCACAAGGAAATTGAGATTATTAGTTTTTTGTCAAAGGATGAGGCCCATCCCATAAAGAGTGTATAATAATGTAGTAAAAATTATAACCGTTTTGCATTTTATGTGCACTTGTATATATGTTGAAACAACTATGTATAGATGGATTTTCTTAAACACTTAATAGTTTTTGTATTTTTAGCACAATATACTCTATTATCAGTTACTTCTCTGCCATGTTTTAGTAAATCTCAAATGCAAGAAACTCATCGGGACTTCAAAATTCAAAAATCGTTGTCATCTGTCAGTGTTTTTGATCACCTGAGCCGCAGGCTCAGTTCAGTGTGATGTTTTGGAATCAGTCTTCGTCCGTCCGTTGTCTGTCCGTCGTCGTCGTTATCTTTTGCTTCTGACGACGATTTCTCAGAAACCGCTTGTCGGAAATTCAACCAAATCTTATATGAATTCATTAAACTGGATTTTATAGTTGCACCAACAGCTAAGGCCATTTGGCGACATTCCAGCTTTTTATTGGTGGAGTTCAAGACCCCAGGTGCAAACCCGGGCATTTTTTCATGCACGGGCACACCTGTTCTGCAAGCAAGCCATAGGTGGACCTATAATTAATATATGGTGCAGTAAAATTATCACTTCTAGTTAGTGTTGTTGTTGGTTTTCTGATATTAATAATAACACCAAAAGAATCGGTAGAACCGATGGATGCTTCCCGAATATTACACAGAAAAAAGTAATGTTTAGTGTGAATGCTTCCTTATTCAAAATGAATCCATACCAAACTCTATTATGCTCCTAAGATTTTTCAAAAAAAGGGAGATAATTAAAAAAGTAGTGAAGCTAGAGTTATGGTTCCTATGAACTGCTCTCCGTCTCATTGTCCTAATCATTCACACAAACTTTAATCAAGCATACTTATTGAGTTATGCTCCGGACCAAAAGTGCGACGCACGGACGAACACACGGACGGACGGAAAAAGCGGAGACTATATGCTCCCCCATAATAAACAATCTAGTGTTTTTAGTTACAATATATTTTATATCAAAAACTAAGGTAATAGTAAATGAATAGATAAAAACTGTGATGGGGCCTCAATATAATGTCGCTGTGGTAATCAGTCAGCGAGAAGTAAGCAGTTAAAAAGCATGCTATCCATGATTTTTCAACGACTCCATTCAGTTGGGAAATGTGTCTTTAAAGGGACACACGGCAAATGATTTTTTTTAATTGCAGTCACATTAGTTTTCCTACATGTACAAAACTTGCATATTTGCAAATATATGCATATATGTGCAAATATGCAAATTATTGTTAATAATTATTTGAATATTTCGGAAAAAAATATTGTTACATGCTACCTATTTTGACTATATTAGATACTTATAATATATTTAAAACATAGAATAACAAAGATAAATTCTAATGCAACTATTATGTAAATCATTACTCGCCCTACCAACGTAACAAATTTGCAACCGTAAAACACAGGATTTTCTGTCTGAAATTATGTGACGTCACATAATGTTGTAACATTAATGACGTCATTGGATGATGTCAACAAAATGACGCTATACTGATGAATTTGAGTTTTCATAGAAAAACAACAGTGTATGTATGATTTTACTTTATATTTCTGGCATTTAAATGGAAAAGCATTAGAATTGAGCTAACCATGCTAAATGTATTTATTGGCGGTTGAGTGAAACACATTAGATGATAAATACTTTCCCTTGATTTGAGAAATTCTCACAGGGGGCGAGCTCAGTAGAGTGGATTATTATTAGTATTATGTAGCATTGGTAATAAGTTTGTCTGACCAGGGCACACGGTTATATTTTTAAAATAAATCAGGATAATGATGTTGTCCGGTTGTATCGGTTTCATTGATAATTGAAACGTTGTACTTTTAATTGTTAAAGGCATAGTCCGAGGTCTTATCCTGAGAGATGCTTTGCATGGTTTTCGGATACGTTTCCCATGTATAAGGTGGGGTTTTCGCGGACGGCTTGGTATCTCATTGATGCTGCTCTGTTAAAAGTATGATGTGATTGATGGATCTGGTGCAATAAGGATAACATGTTACAGTTTAGAATTAATAACAGGTATATAATGCAGTGTTTGATTAAATTATTAGCATTGATGGTTGCATTATGTCAGAGAAAAAACCTATACTTCTGATCGGTATATATACATTATTTTATCATCTGAACACCCGTATAGGGTTTGGATAAACAATTTTGTTGTGTCATTTTGCTGTTATTTGGCGGTTTAGTGCCTTTAATTCTTGGTAAATACTTCGTGATTGTCATGTGTCCTTTTAAAGCTTGAGGGGAAATAGATTTGCAGAGAAACCAATCACGATGTACAGCATGCAACAGACTTTCGTGATGTCCATTAATAAACACATATGTGACTGTCTCAATCCAGAAAATCTGAATTTCCAGAATTCCCCTAGAGAGGGTGATTATCTCATATTCATGAAATCACGAAAAACTGACAATGCAAAAATTGCAATTCGCACTAGACGGGTGTTCCACGGAACACGTGTGTCGTCTGTCAGCGCTTTGTCAGTATAACAATTTTTTTTGGACCCTGATAAATGACCTTGACAAACTAGACTAAGTTATCTTGAGGAAAAATTAGTATTTAACCTATATAATGACCTTCAGTTTGGCCTTGACCTGTATATTTTAGTGGTCATGTTGATGTTGTCATGATGAGTATATGTTGAAAGTTTGATGAAGAAATATCAAGAAATGAGAAAGTTATAGCCAACTTTAAGTTTTCGTGACGGACTGACAGACTGACTGACGGACGACAAAGAAAAAAGGCAACACAAAAATGGTATTATTATCAAGACTAAACTTTTCTATGTGTTAAACAATAATTGGTTTATGAACCGTTCTGAATTATTCTTAAAAAACAAGAGGCCCAACAGGGCCTGTGGACGCTCTACTAGCTAATATCGCTCTTATAACATCAATGAAGCGAGTGACTATCGTCTTAAAGAGGCAAAATATAGCATTTTTAAATAAATCAAGAGCCGTAACTCCGCCGTTACTGGTCCGATCTGGCTGTTTTTCAAACTTGGCCAGTAGAGATATTAAAATAAAACAAGAGACCCAAGAGGGCCTGTGGACGCTCTACTGGCTAACATGGCTCTTATAACATCAATGAAGCGAGTGACTGCCATTTACATTTTTTTGAAAGTTTCGGGCAAAAAACAGCTTTTTTACTTAATCAAGGGCCATAACTAAAGAATCTGGTAAAGTTTGGTAAAGATTAGATTAAAAATGAAGGCCCTACCGTATTAACGAGGCAAAATGTAGCATTTTTAACTAAATCAAGAGCCATAACTCCTCTGTTACTGGTTCGACTGGTCCAACATAAAGCTAAAAAAAAAAAGAAGAAACAAAAGCAAAAAAAAATTCAAAAAAGAAATCAACAAAAAAGAAAAACGAAAATTCAAAAAAATAAAAAATTCAAAAAATCAATTCAAATAAAACAATTCACAAAATAATGAAGAAAGTCATAAAATCTGATTAAAGTTTGGCCAAGATCAGATGCAAAATGAAGGCCCTATCGTATGACGAGGCGTATTATAGCACAACAAAATCAAGGGCCGTAACTTCGCTGTTACTTGTCTGATCAGGCTTGTTTTCGAACTTGACCGAGGTTTCATTGACATTAACAATCTAATAAAGTTTGGTAAAGATAGGATGAAAAATGAAGGCCCTTATAGCGTCTTAACTCTATCATGGGCCATAACTCCGCTGTTACTGGTCCGATATAGCTGGTTTTTGAACTTGTCGCGCATTCATTGATATTAACAATGTGGTAAAGTTTGGTAAAGATAGGAAGAAAAATAAAGGCCCTATCGTCTTAACGAAACAAAATATAGCATTTTGAACTAAATCAAGGGCCATAACTCCGCTGTTACTGGTCCGATATGAATGGTTTTCGAACTTTTCTGAGCTTTCATTGATATTAACAATCTGATAAAGTTTGGTAAAGATCGGATAAACAATAGAGTCCCTATCATCTTAACGAGGCAAAATATAGCATTTTTAACTAAATCAAGTGCCATAACTCCGCTGTTACTGGTCCGATCTGGCTGGTTTTTGAACTTGTCCGAGTTTTCATTGATATTAACAATGTGGTAAAGTTTGGTAAAGATAGGATGAAAAATGAAGGCCCTATCATCTTGAGGCAAAATATAGCAATATAGCATTTTTAACTAAATCAAGGGCCATAACTCCACTGTGACTGGTCCGATCTGGCTGGTTTTCGAACTTGTCCGAGCTTTAATTGATATTAACAACCTGTTAAAGTTTGGTAAAGATCGGATAAAAAATGAAGGTCCTATCGTCTTAACGAGGTAAAAGTTTACGGACGGACTGACGGACGACGGATAACTCGCCATCCCATAAGCTCTTGGCCGGATGAAAATGAAGGCCCTTTCGTCTTAACGAGGCAAACTGTAGCATTTTTAACTAAATCAAGGGCCATAACTCCACTGTTACTGGTTCGATCTGGTTGGTTTTCAAACTTGTCCGAACTTTCATTGACATTAACAATCTGGTAAAGATCGGATGAAAAATGAAGGCCATATCGTCTTAATTAACGAGGCAAAATATAGCATTTTTAACTAAATCAAAGGCCATAACTCCGCTGTTACTGGTCCGATCTGGTTGGTTTTTGAACTTATCTGAGCTTTTATTGACATTAACAATCTGGTAAAGTTTGGTAAAGTTCTGATAAAAAATTAATTGAAATGAATGTTGTTTAACGGCTCATCAACACAGTATAGGTTATTTAGGGCCGCCCAGAGAGAGGGGAAGGATACATAGGAATCCGGAAACCGTGCCCTACTCTTATTATCGAATAGATTCCTATGGTTCTTTAACGTGCTCGGAGGATAGACCGATACACGAGACCGCCCGGTTTACGTCCCCATCCGACTGACGAGGCTAAGGTAGTGTCTTGCCCAAGAACACACCGACGAAACTCAGTGGCACCACGGAGGATTGAATCCGGGATAAAAAATGAATGCCCTATCGTCTTAACGAGGCAAAATATAGCATTTTTAACTAAATCAAGGGCCATAACTCTGCTGTTACTGGTCCGATTTGGCTGGTTTTCGAACTTGTCCGAGCTTTCATTGACATTAACAATCTGGTAAAGATCCGATGAAAAATGAAGGCTCTATCGTCTTGACGAGACAAAAGTTAACGACGGATGGATGACAGACGGA
Source organism: Cyrtodaria siliqua (assembly GCA_037043455.1). NCBI lineage: Eukaryota > Metazoa > Mollusca > Bivalvia > Adapedonta > Hiatellidae > Cyrtodaria > Cyrtodaria siliqua. Next base: position 15,284 of record JAWPHD010022272.1, read on the forward strand.
TGACGGACAGACGACAGACAACTCGGCATCCCATAAGCTCTGCTGGCCTTCGGCATGTAGTGCTAAAAACACACACAATAAAAGTAAAAGAAGATCAATAAAAAATATATAATTTTGAATAAAAAACAACACAACCTCTAGAGCTCAACTAATTTCTGTGAAAACAAATATGTTGTTATCAGCAAATCCATCAAATATCACATTTTGGTTACCGAATAAGACAAAAATATCTTAACAAACTAAGTTCCATTAAATACTTATCTAAATTATGGAACACTGTCAAACAAGAAACATGAAATTCCATGAAAAAGTTTTCCAGAGTTGTTTCTATTTATAGTAGCAGTGACCTTGACCCCAGTAACATAAAAAGCAATCTCATTCTTCCTTTTAATATGTCCTGTATGGTTGCCAGGCAAGAATATGACCACTGCTTATCCAGGCAGAGGGGTGAATTAAATCCCCTGAAATTCATTTTCATTTTTGTCATGTTTCAGGTGCTACTTGAGCGGTAGCAGAAAACAATCCAGCTAAAAATTGAGTGTTTACATCAGAATTTGCAGAAACTCTGCTGGTGAAAAGGTTCTAGGCCCATTCTGCTTACTTTTGTCAATGTAAATGGAGGGTGGGTCCGGAATATTCATTATTGTTGGTGCCATATAACCTTTTTGTGTTTACACCGTAAAACCCATATTCAACCATTTAATATGAGGAACCTAGTTGATATCTTTAATGAAACTCAAGTAACTTAGCGGAAACTATTAATCTATTTATAGCAACATTGGCCTTGACCCAGATTTGAGTAACCTGAAAAAGCGGTCTCAATCTTCAATTTGTATGAGGAATCTACTCATGAAATTTCATATCTTACGTAGTTCATTAAAATACTCAATGCTAATTGGTTATTGAGCGGGTTTCGAAAATCCTAATATTAACAGTTGACATACCAGAGTCAGAGGTATACTATATTGTATAGCCTATACAATATAGTATACCTCTGACTCTGACTCAGGTACGTCAACCTTTAAGATGTCATTTTAAACACCAGAAAACACGTTAACCGCTGAGACGTCATTTTAAACATCAGATGTATAACAACTATGCAATGGAATGCGTTATTTTAATTGATGGTATGTTTCAACAACACAGTTAAATAGGATCAAGCTGCAATTCTTCTGTCTGATATTGAGAGATTATATAATTAAGACATAAAATGTAAGTTGTGAGAATTTGTTTGTATTCTGTGCAATCTCTCTCTTGACAAAATGTGTATAAAAACCCATGTCAGATAAGGCCATAATAAATTAATTGCTAGTTTCTCATCCAAATTTATTTCAAAATAGGGGCGGGGGGGGGGGGGGGGGGGGGGGGGGAGGGGGAGGGGGTCACGCAATGGTAAAAATAGTATCTACGTCATGCAAATAATACTTATCTTTACAAACAACCTAGTACTGTTGCAGTTTTAAATATATGTTTCTCTCCGGGACTATCAAGAAATTTTCATATGATGTTTAAGAGTAAAATGTGTTCACTGATAATACTACAAAAAGGGTGGCCATTCACCTTTAGGTGGGAGGAAACCCTAAAGTAGATCACACATTAGTAAAGATTAATTACTTCTATAATAGACAAGAAACCATGCTGTTGGTGTTACATTTAGCAACTGTTAATTTGGTAAGGCTGAAATGGTTAGATCAATATTTAAAACAGTTTCTTCATGTAATTTCCTATTGATGAGAGCCATTTTAAAAGTATTAATCATGAGTAGGAATAGGTAGTTTATCCAACAAATTTTTTTTTCACTGAGGATAACACAAGGCGGGTCTTTTAAACATCTGTATTTCAATTAGCTTCATAATTTCACTATTGTTCGGGGCGCTTGTTTCGGTCAACGTTTTTTCTGCAGAAGACTGAGCAATTTAAGTAACACGTGCATCAATTATATATCATTAGAACTGGTATTTTCAGAGGTAAATACAAAATATCTTAGTTTGAAAATCAGTGAGAAATAAATATTGTATTTACAGCCCAAATTATTTTTTGTGGTGCTTTTTCCATGTACCGGTACATGTAAATTCCTTGTTTGTGAGACAGCAGAAAATTAAGAAATTTCATATAACTTCAGATAACTTTCATATTTTGCTATAAAACTTTCAGGTTGTCTTAATATACGAATATCCAACAATTTAAAACCTTTTTTGGAAAAAAACAGTTAAAAAAAAAAAGATCATATGTTTCAAATCGTTCATGCAGCAGAATTTTGCATTGATAATGCCCCCATCAAAAACAGTTTTCGTGCATAAACTTTTTATTTTTCGGCTGATTTTGAAAAGTAAGTTGTTTTTTATTTACAACTCAAAACGTCTGTTTCACTGGTATCCAACATTTTTAAAAAGTGGGGCGTTTATTTGAGACTACAAATACATAATTCAACTTTTAAATCAGACATTATTTAATGATTTTCCTTACCAAGAAAACCAAAGTCCACATGTCAATCAATCAATTAATGCATTGTATTTTAAGTTTTCTAGTGATTTTGTATGTTTTATTGTGAATTAAACAGATTAACTTGCATCTTTTGGTAAGTTTTAAAACATTTATTTCTGAAAAAATGGTTGGGTGAGGTGACGTTTACTAGGGATTATACGGTATTCTAAGGAGTTTTATAATGTGCATGCATGACAGAGGACATTTAAGTGTCTTCTTCCTATCTTCCCCACTCAACATCTCTATTTTGCAGCACCAGCATAATCCAAACTGTATGTGACTTTCAAAGCCATTTTAACGATTATCATATTTTATATAGCTTTATTAAATATTCAGCCGCCTATCAAATAACACCATCTCACCAAGCAACTTTCCCCGTGTCATCACCATCACACAATACTTGGACAGGAGGGCTGAATGATGGAGCTTCGATGCAGACAAAACTCCCCACTCTGTGGCTTGATAGTCCACACTCTATAATATTCTGTACTGTAACAATGGGACTATAAACCTGGGACTATAAACCTAAGGGCTACACATGCCATGTGAACCTTATGACTACGCATTCTACGATCTGAATGTTGTTTGAAAATATACTGGAGTTTCTTTAACCCTTAACCATCTACACATATATAATGGACTGTTCTTTTTTTAAATTAAAACTGATAAGCAGCCAGACATCGTAAACCCTGAACAGCCTGCGAGTTACCCGTAGGTTGATCTGGGTTTGCAATGGACGCAACGGCTACTACAGTCGTGCTTAGCGTATTAAGGGTTGAAATACAAATATTTTGGCATATCAGCATTAAATCACACATTGCCTTCAGTCATTTACAAAACATCAATGTCATCATCATTCAATATGGCAATCCAGATCTCCCGTGAGACTTCCCTCAAAGAAGTCCATTATGATAGTCTGGAATAAAGCTTCTACAAAATGTGTGACATCATAATGAAAAATAGTTGGTCAATGTCAGTTTGTTATGGAAACCACTCCCAAAGTCACGACAGTGTCAAAAATTATGTGAAGTTACAGGCAATGTTGTGTAATAAAATTGCCCCAAAACAAAGTCTTTATAATATTGATGTTATCATGTTTTTAGAAACTACAAAAAACAAAGTGTATTGTATTTTTAATAAGAATGCTGAAACTCATGTTGTCACGTCGTAGTCAGTTTTGACGTTTGGCTCAGTCTAGCTGTCAAACATTTTAATGAACCACGATAGTAATAACAGCTCAAAATCAATGTTAATACTGGGTATATTATAAATTATTATTTCCATCTTTTTGGGTGAAGTCACAACAAAATATTTCACTTAATGTTTGCACTAAATGCCTATAAAGAGTAAAGTCAAAGCTTACAAATCCAGTGACGTACATCAGATCTAAATGAAAAAAAACCAGTTCTTTATATGCATATAATCTATGCATATGATTTGGCTTATACCTGTACAGAAAACAGTTATAACATTCTAATGTCAAGTTTTTAAAAAACAAACATCTACCTACATGTTGAATGTATCTATCCCAAATGGTTCATGTTTTCCTGGTGTGATCTTCTTCTCCGTATCATCAAAGACATCAGTGTAAATAACTTTACTAATTTTAACTGTACATTTTGTTGAAAAGCGGTGCACCATCAGCATGCCTAGTCACGCAGAGGTAATTACGATATATACGAGGGTGCTTCAAAAAGTTCTGTCACTAGGCATATATCCTTTGAACTGGATATCAGGGTTCTCCACAGCGCCTTTAAGCACCGCGCTAGCGCGGTGCTTGAAAATCAAAATCCTTATTTGCGCTGTCCTTGAAATTAGCGCGGTCCTTTAAATCCCAAGCGCGGTGCTCGCTCTGATTTACTTGATTCGTGTTACTTATAGTCCGACACATACACTATAAACAGACCTTCTACACAGGATGTAAGTCACGCGCTATCGGTGTGAAATACTACACGTCAAGGACAAGTGTGTACAGTTGTATAAACCAGTCAAATCAGGCAGAGATACGGTGTTGTAGCGTTGCATTAGCTGTGATTCACTTGAGTTTATTGTTGATCATTATTATGTCCCGACAAACAAAACTTGATGGGATTAATTAGATAAGATGAAGCGATGTGACATAATTGATTGGATAATGTGATTTAAATACAGGATGAGTGATTATTAAGGAGTTGTTAAAAAAATTATGATGTTTTGATGTTCGTCGGCTCTCTGCGTGGATCGTCTGCAGTTTGTTAGTATTAATTTGTTGCAGATTATTTTAATTACTCGATACTTTCAGAGATTAGTTCATATCTTTAATTAATTAGGTTAATGAAGTTAAACTGGGTAACTTTGCTATAAGATGCCCGATGTTTCTATTAATTTATCATAACAAAATGTCGAAGCAAAGTAGTAAGAGACCCTTAGATGGGGGAATTGGCAAGTTTTTTGTGGTAAGAAATGTTGAGGCTGCACCTACTGTCTGTGTCTCAGCATCTGAACCAGTCGCCAAAAGAGCCAGGGTCGGGCTGACCGGGTTCAATCCAGACTGGGAGAAAGACTTCAAATGGGTTGAGGAAATGGAAAATGGTTAGTAAATAAATACATGTAATTTAAGGGCAATCAATGTAAAGAATGAATATTAATATTATTTTATTCAAACGCAGATTATTGTAAAGTGTATGGTAGCTGATTATGGTCTAAATTTAATGGATAAAGAGTTTGTTGTATTGGGGTGTATTTATTGCAGATTATATTATGTCATGTTGTAGTTTTAGTTCAATAATATTTAACGTCGGGATTTTAACCATCAATTTTCAACGTTTTTAAAAAAAAAAAAAAAAAAATATTTTGACTTTATCCCGAGTCACACTATTGAATAAGTAATATATATGTATAATTATATTCTCTTTAATATAGTTTTCCCCATCTTCATTTTATAATTAAAAATCATCTCGGGGCATATTCTGTGCACCCTAGAATTGGAAAAAAATCGACAATGGGAGGGGGCCGCCCCCTCCCAAACCCACCCCCCGCGCTGACTATGCCAGCGCTTGAAAATAATCCTGTGGAGGACCCTGGATATTACACTGAGATAAAGTAGTGTATTTATATTACTTCTGGGTTCGCTCTCTTGAATTCCATAACAAAAATGAAAACTTTCCGGTTATTTAAACTCCTGAATTACCTCCCACTACCACACCTTTTGGATACTGTCATCTCTGAAAATGTCCTTGTTATAAAACGTTGTAAAAATTATTTGAATAATTCTATGCTTTTAAATTTTCTTGTACGCCATCTGTTGTTATTCGCCCATAGTCCATGAAAATGATTGTCGAGTATTCGGAAATGTCTGGCTGCAAACCAGATATGAGTGAATGCATATCCCTTAATTTTAGCAGAAATAACACTGATTTTCTTCATTTTGTTATGGAAATGTTATAATATCTTTTAAATGTCAAAATTATTCTCATAGTATTAATATGTTTTCATATTTTTTTACAAATCCTAGTCCTTCAGTGTTTAAATTTCATATGCAACACATTTAATGTAGAATTTTGTACAATGTTTAGTGAAAATACTGACCACGAGTCCAGATGCTCGCTAGCATTCAGCTTGAGTGTGTCTGGATGATAGAGACTGTTCTGATTGTTTGAACTTTCAAATGTTAGATAATCAATGGAAATTCCTTGTTGCACCTATTTATGACTCGCTTTGCTAACAGTAACTTGGGAACTATGCATGGTTGATAACAGTAATTTAAAATCGTAAATTATCGGTCAATAAATAAAAATTGGTAATTAAATCACTAATTGATGTCCAAAACAGCCTCCAGTCCCTTGACATTAAAGTGTCACTGTAGCTAAGATCAATATATTGGTGATCTGCAGCTGCTACTACAATTATTATTACAATGAGAGCTGATACCATCATTCATATCCATAAAATTAAAACTAACAGAACAAAATAGATCTACATGACATACATTGTATGCTCATGCAGGCCATATGAAATAATACATGTGTTTATTATAACCCGACTGACTCTATTTTCTGTACACAGTGGGTTCTGCCATTCAAAAACTCGGTGACTAATTGTTTCAAGCTTAAAATCTTCATTAATAAAAAAAAAAATAAGAGCAAAAATAAAATAAAAAACCGAATCCCCAACAATTTGTTACAGTAAACACTGGTATTACTTTATTTGGTCTCATTCTTATTTTTAACTGCGATAGCCAAACTAAATCCCAATATGCCTCGAGGACTACTCAAAGGGACACATGGCAATCTTGAGTTTATTCAAACATTAAAATTTGCTCCTCAATTTACTTATCCTGCGTCATTTTGACTTTAAAACTGCTTGTATATAATTAAATAAAAAATTGAGATTTCAACGTTCTTCACTATTTTACCAAATTTTTAAATATATTATTTCTACTGGTGCAATATTATAAAAAGTTAGTAATATGCAAAAATAATTTGCTTTGAACTATTCTAACAATTACTATTAATGATTGAACAAATGCAAGTTAAGAGGAAAACTAACAGGATGTCGCGAATTTTAAAAAAATCAAGATTACCGTGTGTCCCTTTAAGACTCCATACAGGACTGCCCTTCCAAAAACTATATCTGGACAACCTGTTGCTAAACTTCATAAATAAGACAGGTTGCTAAATCCAACTACAGCAATGAAGCCGCATAGTCACACAGCGGAAGGTTTTCCCTCTGACATTTGTAGATACAGCACGCAGCTATATAATCTAAACAAAATTGGGGGTTTCAGTGATAAAAGCACTGAAGCGTAGAAAATCGCTCGAGAATTAAATACTGTTTTACATATTATTATAATTATATAGTAGAAGTTTGAAAAATACAACAAACATTATTTTACTTGTGTGAATTCACCATGTTTTAAGCAATAGAGTTAGATGCATGCATTTTCTTGTTTTGTATATTCCTCCAGTTTTTGGAGAACCATCGTTCGAGGTAGTTGTATAAATATGACTCGATAGTAATAACAACTCAAAATCAATGTTAATACTGGGTATATTATAAATTATTATTTCCATCTTTTTGGGTGAAGTCACAACAAAATATTTCACTTAATGTTTGCACTAAATGCCTATAAAGAGTAAAGTCAAAGCTTACAAATCCAGTGACGTACATCAGATCTAAGAGAAAAAAACAACAGTTCTTTATATGCATATAATCTATGCATATGATTTGGCTTATACCTGTACAGAAAATAGTTATAACATTCTAATGTCAAGTTTTTAAAAAACAAACATCTACCTACATGTTGAATGTATCTATCCTAAATGGTTCATGTTTTCCTGGTGTGATCTTCTTCTCCGTATCATCAAAGACATCAGTGTAAATAACTTTACTAATTTTAACTGTACATTTTGTTGACAAGCTGTGCACCATCAGCATGCCTAGTCACGCAGAGGTAATTACGATATATACGAGGGTGCTTCAAAAAGTTCTGTCACTAGGCATATATCCTTTGAACTGGATATTACACTGAGATAAAGTAGTGTATTTATATTACTACTGGGTTCGCTCTCTTAAATTCCATAACAAAAATGAAAACTTTCCGGTTATTTATACTCCTGAATTACCTCCCACTACCACACCTTTTGGATACTGTCATCTCTGAAAATGTCCTTGTTATAAAACGTTGTAAAAATTATTTGAATAATTCTATGCTTTTAAATTTTCTTGTACGCCATCTGTTGTTATTCGCCCATAGTCCATGAAAATGATTGTCGAGTATTCGGAAATGTTTGGCTGCAAACCAGATATGAGTGAATGCATATCCCTTAATTTTAGCAGAAATAACACTGATTTTCTTCATTTTGTTTATGGAAATGTTATAATATCTTTTAAATGTCGAAATTATTCTCATAGTATTAATATGTTTTCATATTTTTTTACAAATCCTTGTCCTTCAGTGTTAAATTTCATATGCAACACATTTAATGTAGAATTTTGTACAATGTTTAGTGAAAATACTGACCATCCATGTATCATTAAATTAATTTTACACGTTAGTTTAAATATTAATTTTTAAGACAATGCCTATTCATCTACCATGCTTAAATTCTGAAACTTGTAATGCACAAATAATGGTAATGTATGAGAAATTTCAAAGGTCTTCGACGAGTACTTAAAGAGAAACAGGCATTTAAAAAAGTAACAATTAACATACCTGAAAAAACTCAGGACGAAAATGCATTATGTATGTATAAGTGATGTGTATTAAATGTTTCATAACTGTCGCCACACAAAAGATACAGCATTCATTTTACCATCAATGGAATGGTATTAAAACTTTCTTTCATTTGGTACCAAACATCAATGAGCACATAATTGTTTAAACGCGTTAGTGACATAACTTATTGAATGACCTCGTATGAAAATTCCAGCTCATTACTTGGAAGAATTGAATTGAATGTTGTTTAACGGCTCATCAACACAGTATAGGTTATTTAGAGCTGCCCCAGAGAGAGGGGAAGGATACATAGGAATCCGGGGAACCGTGCCCTACTCTTATTATCAAATAGATTCCTATGGTTCTTTAACGTGCTGGAGGATAGACCGATACACGGGACCGCCCGGTTTAAGTCCCCATCCGACGGACGGGGCTAAGGAAAGTGTCTTGCCCAAGAACACACCGACGGAACTCAGTGGCACCACGGAGGATTGAACCCGGGGGCCTCCTGTTACAAATCCACCGCGCTACCGACTGCGCCACGCCAGCCCTAGAAGAGAGAAGACAAGGAAACTTGTTGACAAAAAAATATTTATAGACGGACAGATGACGGATAAAAGACAAAAAATCTGGGAAACATGTAATACTCTATCGAATAGGTTCTTCAGGACCCTTGGTTCACATTTTTTGGGGCAGAATTTCGGTCCCATCCCCCCTGTTGTGGAGTACTTTAATACTTCCCCCCCCCCCCATCAAATAAAAGTACCTGAATACCGGGGAAAATACTTAAATATAGTGCTGCCCCCCCCCCCCCCCCCCCCCCCCCTCCCCCGTCTTGCCTAAGAAGGAACCCAGTGTTGCTGGTTAGTGAAATAAACCAAGTGGGAAAAGTGAGGGCCGGTATGGTTTACAACTCAGGGACCTCTGGCTTATACGATGAGTGCTTTTAATACCAACTGAGCTAACTTGGCCATCAGTACCCAATAGCACTAGACTCCTCCCCTGGATGCTGCTATCGTGTGTTCACCAAAAAATCTTATCACCAAAGAATGTAACCAAGTTACCAAGGGAGAAAAGTGTGGTTGAGACCACGCACTTACTGGGCGAGTGCTAGTGCACAAAATATACGTCTACGAACGGCAAGAAAGTTTTTGATATATGCCATTCTCCGACTAAGGGTGCATCTATAAATGTCCGTACCCAAAGATGTCAAATAAATGAGACTAGGACGAGTGCCATATCAACTCGACTTAAGGGGACACCCACCACCTAAATTCCTAATACCATTGCTTTAGTTTCGAACCCTTTATGCCCGGATTAAGAGTGTACCATGTTATAAGAACTTGATGAGCAAATATACAACAATTCAACATAAATGAAACACGAACGGTGTCAGACTAGTCAGGAAGTTCTTCCGGGTCGTAGGGTGCTAAAATAGTTCCTTGAAAAAATCCAAAGTTCTAGTTTGCATGCGTTTTTCTCAAGATTAGTTTTTATTTCATTGTTAAATCTAACCTGAGGTTAAAGTAGTATGTCTGTTGTCATGAATAGTAGGTATTTTACTGTGTTTGTCAGGATTATTTCTTTGGAGAGTATGAGCACAGAGGTTAGGTAGAGATGTGATTTCAAAATACGCATAGTGTGAACGAATGA